>JAYGXS010000351.1:0-30418 GCA_036362985.1 Ligula intestinalis
CCGTCCGAATTTTGGCAGCGACTTCGGGGCATGCAAACAGGCACAATCGTTTGTTACGCAACCTTTTAATTTTTTTTCTTTCAACGTCTTTCGAGGAAAGTAAAACATATGTCTAAAACAATTAAACACATTTTTGGAAACTAGCATATAAAGCAAATATAGCCATGCCATTACAAGGCCAGGGACAAATTAGCGACATGCTCTGACTATTGACATAGGTCTGGTTTCGCCGTGGAGCGCAATGTCCGATGGGTTTGTGCTCTAACATCCAATCGGAAATATGTGTTCAGTTCAACAAAGAGAGCACGTTCCAGCAAGTTTTGTTTTGTACAAAAGGACAGTGCACATTGTTTTCTTGTTTTAAAAGCCAACGATATAACGTTCCAGTGGGTATGGTCACCTTTGTGTACGACAAATATACTTGCTACCGTGAGTGCACATGAATTCATGGACACAGTGGCGTTTGTCTTTGAAAGTCAAGGCCTACTTTGTCACATTAACTGGGAAATGTTTAATCCGAGTAAATAACACTTGTTCAGCAGTATAATATGTTTCGTCAATGGTGCAAGCTAGACTTCGCATAACCAGTTTTGGGGTAAAGTCATCCTCAAAGGGTAAGTGTATCAAAACTTGCTTTTTTTGGAACCGCCCGTTCCACATATTTTGGTCCAAAATATTGTTGGATTTTTAAAGTAAAAAAAGGGGAAGCCACGCTTTAGTAGGCTTGTTTTTGTTGAGGAGCAAGCGAGTTCAGTTTACGGAATGATCAGCACGCTGTCAGCTTATGAAAGACGCATTCAGTAAAGAGGGCATATACCATATGTTATCGGCAATGCACTTTATGCTTCATTTGTGATCAGGCATATTTTCCCATTCTCCTTATTTGGAGTCGGTAAAAAGATACGAGGTGTAAGTTTTTTCTGATCTGTGAAGTTACACTATCAATGTTCAATGAAGGATCTCGGAGACACCGCATGGTGAAATAAGATCCTACTGCGCTGAAGTTACTCAACTGGCAATCGAAGCAAAATATGAAAGAGAAGTATTGGTGCTAGTGCAAAATCTCATGATTTGATTTCTTTCACAACGTTAAACATATCAGTCCGGACGATAAGCCACCCGAACCATTTTAGAAAAATGTACAGTGGAAATGGTGAAGCCATCATAAACGTTTTACCTACACTACCATGAATACACGTTGGCGCTTCGTTTCAATGCCTTTCCCCGGCATTAATTAACATTCTGCACAAAGTCATTTTGCATTTTCTGAAAAAAATTCCTTTGTTAATTGTCCAAACATATACGCATTTAACCAGTGCTTAGAAAAGCGTGCTGGAGAGTACACAAAAAATGTTTTCGTTACTTGTGGGGGAATTACGTAGGTAATTTGACACATGTCTGTAAGACCTACTGTGATCTGTCGATTGTTGAATGTCCTTCGTCTGATCCTTCCAAAAAGTGAATGCATGGTTCTGGGCACGACCGACGAAAATTCATGGACAACAGGTTTGAGTTTTAAAATTGTGGTATATTTGAGCGAGATCTCCGTCAAAATATTTTGATTTAAGTACCGTTATAATCAAGGATTGAGATTGAAATTGTCTTTGCCTAATGTTTCACAAGGCAGAAGCAAATGTACAGACATTATTTGAAGTGTGCTTAAACGCATAAGGAAATGTCATATATAGTTGTGCAGCTTGTAACAGATAAAATATGCCAGAGCATGAGGTGTTGATGCTATCGTCTGAAGGTCTAGATCGCGCCGTTGTGCTACGAGCGACATACTAGCACTCCTATTCGCAGCCGGTCAAGTGTTCACAGGAATGCAATTTATTTACATCAGTTCCAATTCAATCATGACTTCCTGGTGGGCTTCGAAACAACACCACGCTCATTTAAATTCCTACCATGCTACAGCTAGAATGTGGCATGCAAATGAGGAGGAGTCAGAAACAACGTCGAATGGAACCAATTGAGTAATGCGAATTCAAGCACATGGTACTTCATATCGTTTACGACTGAAAACACGCAGCTGAGTTTCGAGATGGCGGAGTCAGTGTAGCTGTCATTAAAGCATTATCGACAGAACAATTGAGTAAGTTTTACCATTCCTTAATTCAGTATTCCGGCATTGGTTCACATGCTTCATAAAGCCAGTGGCCTTCACTGCAAGAAGTTCCAATTCGTTATTGGACAGACGCATGCATATTGGATAAGTGAAGTAAGTTGCATTCAGAGATGATATGATGAAAAGAAAGAAGATCTTCGGAAAATCGAGTTGTACTCGTGAATTTTTGAACATGTATCACGTGTTCGTCGTCAGACTAAATTAAAAGTGAGGGCTGGGAATGTCGCACTAGATGTTTTGGAGGCAGAGGTTACACCGGACGGGGGAGGGAAAGGGGGGGGGGGGTTGGGTTGAATGGTTATGCTGACGTGACACCCGCGGCGATAGGTTGTGCTAGTGAGGGGAGGGGGGTGTGGGGGTGTGTTAGCGTTTGGACTATGGGCCGCGTGATCGGGGGAAGGGGGGGGCTGGTTAATAGTCAGAGAAAGTCCACTTGACCGGGCACAGAGAGCCAGTTGTTTCAAACTGGTTAAGAGTCAGAGAAATTCCACTTGACCGGCCACAGAGAGCCAGTTGTTGTTTCAGGCTGTGTCCACATTTTTAGACCATGCACGAAACCCGGTATAGTGTGAGTCAAGCTCTACGTGCCTGTTTATACTAGCCAGATTCGAGTGCCAAGCTTCAAGGAATTCTCTCGCTTGTCCCGTATTAGCCATTGCGATCACGTCGGTGGCATCACATTTGAAGCGGTGATCACATTCAATGGAGTGTGCAAATACGAGGAAAAAATGGTTCCGTAGGCGAATGGCTGACTTGTGTTCGTTAATGCGAGTCTCAAGGCGTCGGCCTGTTTGGCCAATATAAACGCAAAAGCAACCAGCACACGGTATACGATAAACGACGTTACTTAGTTGTCCCACGGGTAGAGCGTCCTTTACTCGACAAAAGCTTGCGTGCAGTATGGTTGCGGGCTTGTCGGCAACGGTGATGCCAAAGCGATATTTACGGTTGCATTTTGAAAATTGAACGAAAATGCATCAGCTGAGCTGAGTTCTAGTGTTCGTGTGAAACCCAGTAAACACTTATGTGATAGAAGCCTGCACATTTCTCAACGTTCTTGGTGTAAAGTTAAGCTGAACTGGATAGACAATTGCGTAATATGCACATATAGTTATCAGTCTGACTGAAGTTGCATACATAGACGAGGAAACCTACCACTTCTGAAGCTGAAGGAAAAAAAGACTCACATGCGTATTTCGCCGGTATCTGGCCAGTGCTTGACATAACATGTTCACTAATAATCGACATATCTGTAATCTGTTATATGGTAGCTTAACTTTCTTTGGTCAGCACCGCACGCAAAGACTGACCAAAGGGTAGTGGTTTAACAGATAAGAATACAGTATAATATATATAATGTACTTAACTTTCTCAGGATTGTAAGAGCAAAAATTAGAATCAAGAATTATCTGCGCTCACAAGAATGTGTAGAAAGATCGTTCATCCCATGGCGCGCACATACACCCACAACTTAAAATTTCTGTCGAATAAAATAAGGTCTAACACGTCCGCGGACAAAGAAGCACATTCCGGTTGACAAGAAAAAGATACTTTACGTAAAAAAATTGCAATATATCTGCATGTGCATGGTTAATAACGATTTATGCAATTTTTTGTGTGCACTATGAGCAACCGTTGACATCATACTGCATCCTTATGGGTTAATCAGATCAGCCAGATTGTCTTAATTTTGTGGTTGCTGCCTTGTCGTACTTATCCTGTTCTCTGAATTTTTCTTCTTACGCTTAGGATCTCAATCTTTCTCCACCAGTGACGTTCAACAATAGAAGCTAGATTTATAAGTCTTAGTCATACTGGAAAAGTCATGTGCACATGCTAATTTCCACGGTATGTTTATGACATTGTGTTACGCCGTAGTCATTTGTTAAACAGTGGCTGTTGTTATAATATTCGAATAACGTTTACAACTTTCTGCACTTATGTCAACAAACTTCGCACACTGCATATACTACTACACAATGTCTAAACTCCTTTTATTAGTAGAGCCGTAAGACCACATTCCGAGGCTTGGCGCATATAAAGGACACTACCAATCATATTTTTGCCAAATGCGATATTTACGGGGCTTCATTTCTTCTAATCCCCCATTAAAACCACTTTTACGTAGGTGGCAGTACTCTAGCATGTGTTATCATACAACATGGCCTTTTTCGCTTTCGGTTAACAAAATTGTTTTGAAAAAATGTTGTTATTCTGATTCGTTAAATGATTACATCTTCTGCGAAACTGAACACTGCCAGTTTATTTCCGATACGAACAGATCAATAAAATTAACCTAGAAAGTTTGGCGTTGGCCAAGATTGGCTATTATTTAAGAGACGGAAACACGATCGATTCATACTGAGTACACCTGCGTCTGTTATAGTTAATGATAAATTGGACATTAGAATTAAGTTTTGCAGAAAGGCTCGATTTCCATGTCTTATTTTTCACCCACAGGTGTGCGTTTTTATAACAGCAACGGTAATTAACTATAAATCTCTACGGTGTCACATATCAATTATTTTCATGCATATATTTTATTCCTGCCGGTCTTTTACCGCAACAAACTGTAAAGCCAACATTTCTGGTGCACTTGCTCGCAAACCGGCAATTCCAATCACTGTCGTGTCCACTTTCCTGAAAACTTTGGCCATTCATTCGAGCTTAGCACAACGAAGTTGTTGACACCTGTTCATTTTATCTTCCCGTACGTGACACTGACAGTTAAACGGGGTTCCAGTGTCTTCACCAGAGAGCTGTGATCGATGAATAAAAAAGGTTAAGAAGAAGATGCGGTCACTAGAAAAAAGGTTTTACTTCCTCGACGTTGCGGATTTCCTCGGGAATCCTCAATCATGTGTAATTGTAGGAATGTTGAAATTATGCGTAGATAAGGGTGATACATACACGGGCTTGACCATTGCAGGACAATTATACTCGCAGTCTTCACCTGGTCTTTCTCACGTGACTGACTCTGTTCTTTAGATAATGCCTCAGTACACCATATAGGAACGATATATCGTTGCGTTTTTTGAGGAACTCAGAATCTAAGAACCATTACTCGAGCAGCTCACGGCTCACGTGGTTGTCAACTCTCGCGAGGAGTTTGGCCTCGTCAAACAGTTTTTGGTACGTTTAAATTTTATGGCAACACTTTGTGCACACACAAACTGTTTTTGATACTATAATCTAAGTATGTCACTGATGGTTAATCCGCAAAGGATTTCGAAACGTCCAAATCATTAACACGTTGTCCCACCGATAGTGTCAGCTTATAATTCTTAATTGCTTTCTTAGACTTGCATGAACGCTTCTATTATGTAAGAAGTCTAGCGTGACCAAATGCTAGCAACCTTGAGGGATCTTATCGTGCCTGCCACCGACTGCGGCAATTATGCATGTGCCAGTGCGGACTGCTTTCAAGGTCATATGCCTTCTAAGTGAATTTGCCTATCCACATGCGAAAATCTCAAACTCTGGAGAGGGTGCAGACGCACATGAGCCTACGCGCTTGCCAACTAATCGCAGTTCTTCAAGGGCCACTTAGGTTCGCCACTGCAAGTGACCTTATATTGATGCAACTAATCAGGCCACTGGCAAACGTGCTCGACAATCACTTATAAGCCACTGTCACCTATCAGACAGTTCGTTTCATACAGAATGTGAGGAAACCGCCAGTCCACTCCCGATTGCCTGGCCTTGACCTGAGGCGGGACAAAACGGCACTCTGATGATCAACCAGCGGCAGCTGCAACCTGAAAAGCAACTCCAGGTTTTGTAAACGGTAAAGTCTGAGTGGAATCCAATTTGAAATCCATCTTTTTCTGTTCTTCCTTAAGGATTCCATTAAGCGTAATTCGTAGGTGGTAGCACACATTTCCACCGATACAGCAGGTTAAACTATCCTATACTTACTTTATATCCCCATCACAGGGCAGACATGCCGTAGCTCTTAGATTCAGGGTTTTAAAACCAAAAGCTACCTTCTTTCCATGATAAAATATGCTGCATTTCTAAAGGCTCCATAGAATACACCGCATAATTTTCATAAGAGAAACATTAATGATGGACTTAAATGAATAAGGTACAAATAACAGTACTAGAATGGAAAGATGGGAGCGTTTATAGAAGACTATGATTTGGTCTTAAAAACCATGTTATCTTTTAAAGCCAAACTTCATTCTTCGAATAAGAAAACATATAAGAATATAATTTTTTTCGTAAAATATGAAATGCTGTTGTGTTGACTTTTTATATTTTATTTTAATAAATGAGGGTATTTAAAGTCTTATAGTACATAAAAAGGCATTTTTTCAATACCAGAGCGCAAAAAAGAGTCGACCTTAATATTTCATTCGGACTTAAGTGCTATAACCAGGGAAAACGGGGGAACCCATAAATCCGGAACTTTTGGGATTAAATTTTATTGCAATCTGCTACGCCGCTGCAGCAATTGTCTCCGAAGAGTGCACATGTGCTGTCCGTTTGCCCTGCTGGACGCTACGCTGCCAAAATTACAAGTACGTCGATTTCATGATCACGTAATTTCGACCATAACTCGCCGTATGCTATACTACGTACAGTAGCCAACTTGCCTTTTTTATAAATAAATTCACATTGGTGCTTTAGCGGACACTTGGTCTTGAGAAGACGAAGAAGACTCGATCGCTGGGACAATATGTTTATTCACCTCCGACGGGTGTTCAGAGAAAAAAGCTAAGCACGCAACTTCGTCAACCGCTGCTTGCGCAAACGAGCTGGCCAACAAAAGCGTGCTGACCCCAAGATTTGGGGTTCGACCCCGTACGTCAAAAACGTATTGGAAGCATTCGGCCGCGTTCTCGCACCACTTGGATTTGGAGTCGCACACAGGCCTGAGGCAACCATAAGGCGTCAGATAATGAAGCCAAAAGACCCACTGCCACGGTAAGAAATATCTGGGGTCGTCTACAGGATCTGGTGTAGTTGCGGTCAAAGCAACTTTTTCGGAGAAACTGGCAGACTTCTCAGGACGCGAATTGCCGAAGACGTGGCTACAGTGCGGCGAAATGATGCCAATTCTCAAGTTGCGGCTCCTTCGACGAGACCCGGCCACACATTCGAATGTGATGAGGCCGAAATTCTCGCAAGAGGTGACAATCGGGTGAGCCGAGAACTACTTGATTCATGGTTCACGGGCCCCCAAACCATCAACAAGTGCAACGATTTGCCCAATCCATATTCAATCCTGAGATTCAATTTGGCCAAAGGAAGCCATCACTTGAGGAATGGGCAGGCCACCGCCTCATCTTACGCCAACAACGAGGAGCCAGACGGGTGAGCAATCATCATACCTGAGCTCATCGCCCGTGACAAAAGTTCAACAGGTCAGAGCCCGCGTGCCGTCCAACAAGCAGTCCACGCACAAGAAGGTTATTTACGTTAATTGTAGTTCTATGCTTGAAGTAATGACTGTGTCCTATAAATACTGCAAACGTCTGTGCATACTTAACCTTTCTGCTACTCATGTCTTTGATGACGAATCCGCGACGGATATCGAAAGGTCAGGCGAAATAACATATTGTCCCAGCGAAAAGGCGAATAAACATATTGTCCCAGCGATCGAGACTTCTTCTTCTCAATTGCTTCCTGGGACACGGATATTTGCTTGTATTGACACTTGGTCTTGTTATATTTTTATCGATTAAGTTTATTTGATACTTCCTGAAAGCTTTTTTAAAGAAAACAACACTTTAGCTAATTCCATAGAGAGAAAACAGGCAGACTTTTCACCAATTTGGAGGTACCGGATATAGAAAAGCGTGAAAGTGAAAGCACATTCATTTATCTTATTCCCGATCACAACCGAGAAAGCAGAGAACGCGTAGACTAGAGGTAGTGTCCTGAACACAAAGAGCAAATATTCTGGGCTCAAATCTCGGGACTGCCGACCCTGGAGATTGGGTATGACTAGCTGATGACGGCTTATAAGCCAGAAATGACCATATGGTCTACCTTTGCTTTGTCGGATCCATTTAATCATATCACCTGGTCACCATGTGAAGGTCCGGAGGGTTGGCCTTTCGAGCTCCTGGGCAAATCGGAACGTAATTGTTTCTATACTAGATCGGTGAAAGCACATATATTCAAGTCCTGCTCTATTTAGTACTTAGTAAACACTCTTGCTTTTTGTGCGTCATGCTGTTAAAAGGAAAACAACATAAGGCGAAAATGTTTGAAATTATCTCTCTCGGAACCAAAAAACAATCCCAACTGACGGAAAAGTACGTGGAAACCAATGTAGGAAATCACACTGTTTCCAAGAAAAAGGAATACATTTAGATTAAAAAACTTCTTTTTTCCAATTAAGGACGTTCTTCTTCACGAGGTTTGCTTTTAGAAGGTCTTTTAGTGTCTGAGGGGACGTGTTATTTTCAATTGCTGCACGGGTTCTGAAAACTTGGACCACGCCCAATTGAAACTTAGCTACAGAAACCACATGGTGAAATAAGTACTTGATTGGTAGCCGCGTTAGGAAAGGGCTGCTATCCATGCACAAACGATAAAAAAAAGACTTGATTACCTTCCTTCCTCGTGCATGCACAGGTATTCGTCGTCAGGCTGCTAAAAGGCGTACATTCGAAGTTAAAAGAATGCAGAAACAATTTGCACCTATGTGTGCTACTGGTAACAACAGTTAGATTTTGAAAAAACCCTTAACACCTCTGTGTTTTAAAGACAATTCCATATTTTCAAAAGGGGGTGGTGGTTCTAATTTGTCCCTAGGGCCACCCCGGATAAAAACATTTCACATAAAACCTTTTCAAGCTCTCGCCTTAACAGTGTCCACGCCTAATATACAATTATGGCCCTATTGCTTGCGTGGCGGTGCAGTATGGACAGGTTTGTAAGCAGACAGAAACGTTGTCACTCCAAGAACAATACTTAATATATGCAAGTAGCATTGTATTTTTATGCAGTAGATGAGAAATTTTAAAATAAAAATATGCATGGCTGGCTTAACGCGCTTTTGAGGTTGTTGATGTTTTTCATGGTACGAACTTGAGGCTCAAAATGCTGGTGACTGTAAAAGAACTCAGCTTATATATTTATATTCACTGAATTAAACGTTAACCCGATTAGTTCATTACCAACGTTTATGATTTTCAAGAAATATTCGATGCTACAAAACGCTGGGGACTGTACCGTTCTGTTTGTGCGTAGTGTACTACAAAATCGCGTTATTAAATATCGCAAACTTTTAATTATATCTGTTCACAGAGCGGTGAATATATTTAAAGCAGGAGATTGACTTTAGTGCTGCTTACTGATAAAGCATTATTGTCAAAAAACAAGAGCACTAGAAAATTACTTTTTATATTTTATAAATTTTGCTGCAATTTAATGCCACTTAATGAAGAAAGTCATTTTTGGCTGTAGATTGTGGTATAATAGACTGTAAACAAGCACATTTATGAACACTCCAGGCGTGATTCACATTCCTCTTCTAAGCCGTAGGAAAAACATGTCAAAAAGTCTCTAGAAAAACCTGTTCGCAGTCATTCTTCCATATATGCACATTGCACCCTCTTTGGGTTACTCAGAAGTAAAAAAAATACCTACAAAATAAAATTTACTGTAGACTATATTGTCACAACAAACATGTGTTACAGAAATCCTTTGCAATTCGGCTTTTTGAAGGCAATTAAGTGATTTCGGTGGATGGACAGGTTGTTAATTGTAACAAATTGTCTCCAAAAACGGCCATTCCAAGACAACAGACCGGCTGTAAATAAAATTTAAAGTAGACACTTTAACGCCAGTGTGCGGAAACTGTCCACTCATAAGTGGCCATATTGCTTCCATGACGGCGCAACATATGCATCTTTATACGGAGAATATAAAATAATATAAAACAATTACCTAAAACATGCATGTAACATTTATTTTTATGCAAACCTTGTGTGGATTTTGCGTGGTCTAGATTGTCAAGAGTAAACAATGGCCAAATATAATTCAGCAGGCATCAAGACATTTTAGGGTCTTTCCATAAATTCATGAAGTAAGAGTTTGAATTGCTCCATTTACGCGAATATACACTAACACAAATCGTATGTTTTATTTTGCGATCCATGGCAGCATGCAATGATGTCATTTGCGCCAGGCGGCATGAGTTCATTTTCATTTCTTGCGTGATTCTCATAAATTCTGTTTCTAAATATACATTAGTCGCTGAAGACCAGGCAACTATCATAAGTTTGTTAAAATTTGATAATTACTCCAATAGCGGTGTGAATGCAGTGAGGAAAACTTAGCAATAATTATGAACAGCGTTAGGCATATTAAGTACTTAAAACGACGAAAGGAAATACCAAGCGTTTTTAAATAACAATAAAATTTTCTCGGTGATCCTGATGTTCTGGAGACGTAAAAACGAGCTATAAATTTGAACAATAAATTCAGAGATTTCTCAACATGAAAACTTGTAGCAACTTCTTTCTTCGTATAGAAATAAATTTTCATTAAACAGAATATCCTGTACATTTAACCGTAAGTCGATGAGTATATTCTGAATGTCATGGAACAAGTGTGTCATCATATTCTTTCTTTTCAGTGGCTTTAAAAATTGATAAAATGTGCACCTGTTCGACGTTTACACCAAAAACTTTAAAATACGATATTCATAAAGAGCATATACCGATAAAACGTGTTTTTGGATTGTAATTTATGTGAACATTGCCACATTGCTGATATAAAGAAATGCCTCAAACAGCAATTCACATTGTCGAACATGAATCATATCGGCAGCTGAGTTCTGAAACATCGATTTCTTAGATTTTAAAAAACCTTTTCATAAAAGATTACCTCCAAGAAAGTGCTTTGATTGGATGTCCGGCTGCATATAAGCGTTTTTCAATGTAATTTCACAATGAAATTAGATAATTTTGACAAATCCTGAAGATAAACACTACAATTTGACTGCGGATGAAAGAACTTTATTTTCATTTCAATATGGATTATGTTCCGCATAAGTGAACTGATTTCACTTTCTGTTATAAGCTTGCAAATTAAAAAATACTGGCTATTTGCATTGCCATTTTTAAACACTAAGTATTCTTCTGTCTGTTGCGTTTCTGAGTATTGCAAAAGGGGGAAGTATACTATACAAACAATTTATATTCCTACGCGACTTAAATTCAATAAGGCCTTCTTAAGCTTACATTAGCGTTAACATATTTTTCATTTTGTTAATGTGCAAGGAAATGTGTGCGTTTAAACAAACTTTCTAACTTAGCGTTTCTGTCACTGCTTTTTTGTCCAAAAAAAACATAGTTCTTAAAATAAAAATCGCAAAGGTGACTGCAAATAAATGTGATGATGTAACATGGCTTCACCTGAATCTGAAGCGTAGCGTCATATCAAGCGCAACTGCACTTTCTTTATTGCTGCTTTCACAACTTACTGACTGCTGAGTGGTTTGCTGACTAAACTCCTGTGAATTGAACTTTAGCGAGAGAGTGGGGGAGACTTTATATAATATAGGAGAGGAAGCTTCAGGCTCTCTCTATCACAGAATGCATCGATCGAACTTACAAATTCATTGGTCATAATGACCTTTCAGGGCAGCTGACGAAAAGTAATCAATGAAATCCAGTAGAACAGAAACCCCGTGTAAAAAATACGATGCATTTTGTATAACCGCCTACTCATTTTGTAGTATAATGCATATTAGAGTTTGAGAAGTCAATTTGGCAAACGCTGTGTTTTAAAGCAAATCATAATTAGGGCACACACTTACAGGGATAATTAAAACTGTACAGTTAGAAAGGGTTATTGAATGCGGTATGGTTACAATTCCTGGTTATCCCGTCACACTCATGCCGGGGTCAACTTGTACAGGTTCCTGTGTTGGGGTGTGGGAGGAACGGAAAAATGGAGAAAATAAGTTTAAGTTGTGGGCGTTGATCAGAGGTCAGATACACAGAGGAATAATTGCTGCGATTTGCACGAAGCGATTGAATGTCACAAGGGGGTGGGTGTGAAATGCAATCTTCACCCATCGTCGGGGTCGGCCACTGTAGTACAGTGTTACCTCTTCTTTAAAAAGCAAGGGCACCAGAGGAAACGAAATAACTGATCCGTCACTTAACCGCCGCCTTACTCACGCAAAACAGACGAAGGTCAGAACTTTGTAGGGAAGATCAGGTAGCACTGAAACGCTTAAAACAGATGATGATATATGTTTGAAGCAAGCAAATATGGCAGAATTTATTCGATCAAATAAATTTCGTGACGGCTCGTCAGCTGCGGCCCGTCTTTGCATGAATGAATAACAAGTGGGTTATAGCAACAAAATCGATAAAAGCACGGTCAAATTTACGCGTAAGCGAACATTCATATTGTCAACGTAACTCGGGAGGGGTGGAAATTTAAGGGGAGAAAACAACACAAAAACAAACAAAAGGTGACTAAATGTAGGCCTATGTACCCCAAGGCAGCTGTAGGTTAGCCACATGTTCTAATTGCTTACATAGGTCGGGTTTCTCCCGCCGTATGTAGGCTGCTTCCATGTAGCGTAATGTCCGGTTTGTTCGTGCTCGAACAAGAACTCTAGAAGATTTTTTTGGATCGACAGAGTGACCACTGTCCAATAGATGTTTTGTAATAGAGGACCGAGGTACTTTGTTTTTCTGTTTAAAAAGCCAAGAGGGTAAATGTTCAGCTGCCCTGGTCGCCAATTGCCTTTGCGTTTGCCCGATGTACTTGCATCTGCAAGTGCATGTAAATTCATAGACGCAGTTTGGAGTGGCGTGCAAAGGCAAGGCATCTTTTGTCCCGTTAACGGGAAGGCCTTTAATAGGGCTGAGGAACACCAATGCAGCTGCATTGTACGTTCTCTCTATGTTGCATCACAAACATTGTTTGATTGTATTTGATACATTGTCACCTTTGAAGGGTAGAGATATAAAAACCGGCTTTTTTGGAAAAAACTGTTCCATAATTTTCAGCCATAAAGGTTTATTGTATTTCTGAAAGAAACGTGAAGGATATACACGTTTAAGTAGGGCGTCTTTGATGCTGGAAATTTCTGTTGGTAATGTTTCATTGCTGCAAATTTTCTCAGCTCGCTGTAAGAGAGTTTGTACCAAGTTTCGTTCCCACTGGATTGGCACAAAACTAGTAAAGTGTAGGTACTGGCCCTTCCAGGTAGCCTTGTGATAAAACCTTCGCCTTATTGAACCATCAGCCTCTCTAAACAGGAGGACGTCAAGAAAAGGCAACTTGATGTTTTGCTCAATTTCCATCGTGAACTTTATTTTTGAATGTAATTTATTCATGAATCGAAGAAGGTTTTCATCATCTTGTTTGGTTTCAACTAAAGTGAAGATATCATCAACGTAACGTCTATATGAAGTTGTCTTGTTGAGTTGTGATGACACTTTTTCTTCTAAATGACCCATGAATATGTCAGCAAAAGTTGGTCCAAGTAGACTTCCCATTGCGACTCCATCGATTTGTCTGTACCGATGCCCATTAAAGAGGAGTTGCACATTTTTCGTACATAGTGTAAGCAATTCCCTTAGTATATCAGGTGGTAGACGAGTATAGGATGCATGAGTACATATAACGTCGATTGTTTCGTCCAATGGTACGTTTGTAAATAAGGATTCAACGTCTTAAAAAAATCATAAATGTGTTTGAAATATTTTGGAACTTAATATCTTCAACAAATTGAAAGACATCCTTTGTCACGTAAGTGGAGAACCGGCTCCTAATCAGCTTTAATTCCTTGACAAGCCATTGTGCTAGCTTGTGTTGAGGAGAGTTAACCAAAGACAAAATTGGCCGCAAAGGTATGTCCTTCTTATGTGTTTTGGGCAGACCATATGGTCTGGGGATGTGTGTTCCTTTAGGCTTTAAAGATAATGCAGTTGCAGTATCAATCAGGTTTTTGTTCCGCAACTTTTTAATAGCTTTCCATAATAAATCTTCAATTGGTTTGGGTTGATCTTTGTCTGACACTTCTAGATGAAATTTGCTCTGGTCACCCAAAATAGCTTCCATTTTTCTTGCATAATCCTTCCGGTTGAGAATGACAACTCCATGGCCTTTGTCTGGTTTATAAATTAATATTTCCTCCTGGTGTTTCAAAGTGGTGAGGGCAGCCATGTGTTCTTTTGTCAGAGGAGTTGTTTGTGTTACAGGAGCATTGCAATATTGGTGAGCAATGTCCACAAATTTTGCTTTAAGCCACCCCACATCGTCAGTTGACCTAGGTATTAGGTCTGCTAACTGAGAGTTTGAGTCTTCAAATTGGGCCTCAATTTCAACTGGGTTTATTCTTCTGTTTGGAACACAAAAGTCTAATCCCAGTGATAAAGCCTGTGATTGTAGCTTCGTTAGTTTTAGATCTGATAAATTTCCTTTGCGTCCAGTGGAAAGTAGTCGTCAGTGGACTTCTTGCATAAAGACTTCCGGTACTTATTGCGGTATGATTCTCTTATCTTAATCTGTATGCTGCATGCATGTTTCATAAACAATAGCCAACAGTAGGAGCTGATGTTTTCTAGAACATGCTTTGTCTGATCAAGGTGATTTTTGCTGGTGCAGATAGCCAACAGTAAGTCCTCAATTTTAGATTCTGTGAGACGATCCAGATTTTTAATCGTTGGGCGTAGATTTCGACGACGAAGGATCTTATAGAATTGTACAGGATACTTCTTGCTGATTATGCAATTTCGCAGAAATTCAATGTGTGTATTATCCTTTGTTATTCTGCATCTTACTTGTAAAAGCCTATCCAGAGACTTTATTGTATCCGGGGGAAGGTGCCTTTTGAGAAATGTGAAACATCTTTTCCCAGGAAGAAATTTGAAGCAAGCAAATATGGCAGAATTTATTCGATCAAATAAATTACTTGACGGCTCGTCAGCTGCGGCCCGTCTTTGCATGAATGAATAACGAGTGGGTTACAGCACAATTTGACCTTGCTTTTTTCGATTTTGTTGATATTCAAATTGTGCTGTAACCCACTTGTTATTCATTCATGCAAAGACGGGCCGCAGCTGACGAGCCGTCAAGTAATTTATTTGATCGAATAAATTCTGCCATATTTGCTTGCTTCAAATTTCTTCCTGGGAAAAGATGATATATGTGTCTTGTTGGTGGATAAAAGTATTTTCGCCTAATGGCCAATAGAAAGACTGCTTATCTCAATGCCAAAGAGCCAGACATCGGCCGAGGAAACTACGGCTCTTGTTTCGGTCTTCCGAATTTGTGCGAGTCATATGTACCATTCTGACCCACTGTTTACTGTCGTGGCATCCACCTGCCTTTAGAGCTAGAAATACCCATGCTATCCTTCGATGTCGATTCATGCTCCAATTACATTCTGCAACATCCAATGATAGAATTTGTGAAAAAATACTGCCTGAACGCAAAAGCGAATGGAGTAAATGCACTTATACTCCGACCAAACATTTGCTTGAACGGTATTGGCTGTCATCGAGAACGCTGTCCTCAAAATTCCGCAGAAAGCCAGTGTCAAATAAGACAAAGAAAGAATCACTTAAATTGACCAACTCATGGCTAGCTAACTCACGATACTCACCCGGTGTCCTTGGCTACTATCCTTCCTCTAAACGCATCACCGGCTTACAAATTACCGTAATTAAGTGTGATGTTACTTTCAACTCAATGGGTGCCCAACACAAGGTTCATTGCTCCTTAGATTTATTTGAGCTAAGAGAGTTATATTTTAATTACTCCGGCAACACAGAACAATCGTGAAAATGTTTGTAATCAGAAATATTTTAAAAAATAACTTTACCCTTTCTTTAAGTATAAAAATATCCAGCAGAGGAAATATTCTACCAAAATGTACAAGAAATATTTTTTCGTCTACGCGTTCCGTAAAATATATTTGAATTTAAAAATGCAGTCAAAACCAACGATAAAAATGCATATAACTTAAGAAGCCACTTATTACAGTTGATAAGTTGTATTATCCATCAGAAAAAAGCTGGTTGAAAATCTGGCTTCATATCATGACTGAAATGCATTAAGAATAAAAGATCATCTATATTACAACTATGCCCAATGCAAATCAGTAAGAGAGTATACATCTTTCGTATATGTCGGCATTTTACAAGAAAATTAGGCTGCACTGTCTTTATAGTGTATGTATATTACCGAGATATTCGATGGAGCCTTAAATGGCCATTTGTGCCCACAAAGCACATTTTTATTAATATTCACAATCGAAACCAGCAATGGGTGTCGTTGGTTGCTGCATATGGTTGTGTCAGCCTAACACTGGAAGTATACAGGTAAGAAACAAATTCCTGTCAGATCAGACTGTGTCAGATTCATCAAAGGGAACGTAGCTGAATGCTTTTGAACTTCCTATTGGTACAGGGCACCTATGAAATTCATTGGTTAAGTAGAAAATGTCAAGGGAGTAGCGATGCCAGAAAAGGCAACTCAGCAAAATGAGCTGACAGCAAAAACAGTCCCTTGATATTGTTTGGATATTCTACAGGTTTAAGTAACATTGAAGAAAATATAAGGAAACATATTGCGCTTATTTGCGAAAAGTATATGCAATATACGATGGCATGTTGCTAGGAATGATTTAAGCATGTCAAACAGAGCCCATCAGGTTTTTTTTCTCAATAACCAAAGGGTCACACGAGGCAAAGTTAGCAGAGGTCAAGTGAACATCACAAAGTTTGGGAGATACGCCTATCGTACGTCCTTGCTGCCTACTGAGCATAAAGAACAGGTGACGAAACGAAAAGGCCCGCCATGTTCCCCAAAAGGCAGCTATGAACAGCAATTAAACAGAACTTTACAGTGCCGCGAAGCTTAGGAACACAAAGTTTGGTGGAGGCGAGGGTCGCAATTTACATAAAAATTAATGCGTACGAGTTAATAAATCGAAAAAAAATACTATTTTGTTGGCTACTGTCAGAGTTGAGTCTATTAAGGGAAATAGGCCATGCAATTTAAGACCCTACTGAAAAAAACAATGCACAATAATAACAACATAAAAATTGTTACTATGAAATTGTGAGAAGCATGTATGCAAATAAACTGTTATCCTGCATAAGTAAATATTATACCCGGAAATCTTATCAATTTGTGTTTAAAAAGTTTAGTCTTGGTTAAGGAGTTGGAGTTAGTTTGAAATTATGCTGATCATTTTCAAAATATATTGAATTAAAGCCACTTGATGTTGTGTTAATAAGTTGAATCTAACAAACGCCACCAACATAGACTTCTGTCACTCAGGCACCCGATGCCTCTTGATCGAATTTCTTATTTAACGATAAAAATATACAGGTTTTCTGAACGTCTAAAATTACTTTCCAATTTAATTTTAAAAAGGACTTTTAAAGACAGCACTTCCTTTAAATATGCATCGTCTATGTTTAAGGAAGCGAGGAAGTTAGTTTGTTTTAGTATACAGAATAAGAGAAAGTTTTGTTCAAGGACTGCGGTTGATGGACAAAAAACACGTTTCACTTATATTAAACTTGAAGCCACGCAAAAAGACTGCGTTTGAAAATGTCCAGGCTTAAAAACCTCAGACGAAGTGGGCAGCAAGTAAATGATATACTTTCCCTCGCTAAGGTTTTAATGTGACATTAATTAAATATCTGAACGCTTGGATAATAATATTTGTCCCTCGACAGTGTGGACCACAAGACTTTTATGAAAACACAATGCTGCTTAAACGGCTAAGATAATGCTTTTTGGATGAAAAATGATTATATCTGCGTATAATTATCATATGCCACATCATCAAGCATACAATATGGGTTATTTTGGCGTAGACACTCTTGGCGCAACGGCTGGCAAATACCCTATTCAAATTGTCAATTTTTCAGGAGTATCTTTGGACGGGGAGCAGTGATAGCTCTTGAGAAACACCCTTCGCCTTGAAAACACTACATCACCCTTAAAATGCAAAATTTGGTTGCAACACACGATCATTGGTACATTGAAGTAGACATAAGTGTTTATTTAAAATATGTTTACTGCCGGTAACGTTACCTGGGCGTGGCCTTTGTTGAAGTTCACTCACACTTTTACAGCCCCTCCACGAAGGACATAAAATTCCTTTAAAAAGCAAAAGTGCAAAGCTCTGTGCCATATACTGCGCGTGTAACCATGGTCCGTACAGAAGCCTGCACTGTCTCTGCATTCCTTCTTCTGCTGATGTTGGTATTTTCCCAGCCCGAAACAGAAGAAATGTGCATATACGGAGGGACGGCCATAAACAGGTCCTACGCCAGCTGCGCTTGTATCCCCAAGCTGATGATAAGTGACTGCTTTACAATATGCCAGCCAACACAGTGTGATTTTGCTTTGTTTGAATGCACAAAGGTATGAGTGGCAATGTTATATTTCAGTCTAGAATTTTTAACACGATTTTTCCATTTTATGCTTCTTATCCGCTACTCAAAAACCTAATGAAGCCGCTCTTTATCGAACAACATACTAAAAAGCGGAGAAACTGATAATATCTGAATTTGGATTCACTTTTTTTGGCCTGCACCGCAACCGTTAACTTTAATTTTACACACAATTCGGGAATAGTAGGGTATGCCTGAGCATATTTCGTTTAAATTATGTTCCGCATAAGCCAGTTGCCTACAAAAGTAAAAATAACGCTAAATTTTTATATGACCATTTCGTACAAATACAACTTACTGTGAATGAATGAATGCAACACAATAACGATGGCTTATTTTTCATCCTCGTCTTCACCCGCAGAATATGTGCTTCATTTGTGACCAATTGAAAGTGACCCCAGTGCCAATATATCAGACGAAAAAATACAAAATGAAAGCCAAATGCAGCATAAGTAAGCATCAGTAACATATTTTCCATGCCTTTCATCACCTGATATTGTTACCTAAAATATTCGTCCAGTTAAATTGAAAGTATTAAATTGGTAAATTTTAGGAAAATAATACAAAATTGTTAGGCTTGACAAATCTTAAAAAAAATTATTATTGCTATTAATGCTAATTTGATGTTAGTCATTTGACTGCAATGCGTGTGCAGAATATTATCGAGATTATGTGTGGAAAACTTGTTTTCAAAAAAGCTCTTCCTTTCCCTACTATTTCTTTCTACGTTTCCGAAATTATTTTTTTTTGGACTGTTTGTAATACTTGTTTACTTTCCTTTAAATTTTGAAATTACAGGACATGTCTGTCCGTGCGATTATTAGTCCACAATTGCATTGTTGTTCATGTTGTTTCGGCAAAACTATTATGTCCACCGTGTTAAATAATGTTTGCCCACATAAGGATTCAGTGGTAGTGGAGGAAGAACAAAAGTGTTGATTTATTTCGAAATAAGTCTGTGTTAATTTCTAGTAGGATTTTGTTTGCGAATATACTTGTGTGTTTTAAAGATAAAACATAAAAATTTGCTCAAGAACCTTTAGAAAAAAAACATTTTTTTTCTTAATAGTCACATTCCTATCCACTTATCCCGAATTCGGAAATTCCGAATAAGAAACATTTATCACCATGGCTAACTATGTCATGGCTTTTAATTTTGTTGAAGGAAGAATTGTTCAAGCTTTTAATTCCTTTTCCAATCCACTCCATTTTGGCTACCTGTCTGCCAAATATATATGCATCTGTCCATATATATTTTTTTCTGAATGGCCTGTAATTTCTGAATTGTGAAATTCAAATCCGTTGGTTCTACCGACCGTAATATATTCCCATTCTTTCGTCTCTGATGCGTTCTCATTACGATGCGGCTTCTTTTGCAGTTCATTTCAAAATGGTTGCAAAAAGAAGTAGAAAATGAAACAAATTGGAATACCTATGAGTTCTTTGAGCGTTGGACTAAAATTTAACATATTTTGTCCGCTTGCCTTGACTGTGGCATTGTCGTATTTCACGAATCAAGTTGTATGCGCCAAATTGACAAATTTGCTTGCAGTGGTTTTGGAGAATAATGTTCATCCATAGGAGCAATATGATTTTTTAAGTTACCTTGAAAATATAGCTTTGCTTATTAAGTCAAAATTAGCATTATGGGATTTATGTTGCATGTAAAAATAGGCAGGAACATTGTTTGTCGAATTTGGATGACCGAGTTCATTGTGGTCGCAATAATTAAAGAAGTCATCGATCAGGAAATATGTGCTCGTTTTATTGTCAGGGAGTGTATATTGGCAAAAATGGTTTTATATATAATGGAGTGGCTGGGGAAAATTATATTGCAGCAAAACATTGCGGTCAAAATGGTCAAATTGACCTGCCTAATTGCAGTAAGTTAACGGAAAGGTTGGTCCCCAGCGCCTTGCCAGAAACAGAAAAAAGGCATCCAGATGGAAGGGGTGCCACCCACATTAAAACTCTGCTGATGTTATGTAGATGCAATTTTTCGTGTCACCCTAAGGAAGACCGCTCTCATAATAACATATTGATGTCGAAACGCGGTGGCTTCGTCGTGCACCGTCGCCTTAAGCAAATTCAAACTGGCCATAATTTTCACACATTCTCATTTCCTGGACGCTAGCGTCAACTCACACCCAGACTATTCGTACAAGCAATATAAGCTTGATTAGAAACTGCAAAAAGATTTACTGTGTACTGAAATATGTTAGATCAGCAAATCATACACAAATTTGAAGTGCTTAACTATAAAATATACAAATACGGCCGCTAGGGCTCTCCATGCTGAGGGCGCGTTTATCATGATGAAAAAATAATGAACCACGGAAAGGAAAATTTATTTGTTAATCAAATAACTATTATGGTTGGGAAATCCTGCAACATGCGATGTTTTCGAAATATTGATGAGCACTCATAAAGCGGCATTACGGCATGTTCGAAAACAATGCGCATCGTGAACCATGTGTTCCTCTCCAAAAATGATACACAATTACCAGTTAACGGTTTTACCAATCATTTGCAATAAAAAATATTACTTTTTTCAAGTATCAGCGGACATTGGTGGTCTTATAGCTTTACGGACCAATAAAAACAGGTCACAGTGATTAAGAAGCAGAATATCATTTGGGAATGCGTCGAGAAGATGAATTTCTCAAATCAAAATTCATGTGAGAAAATATTTACTAGAATGAGCTCATCAGTATGCTTTGCAAAACGATCGTAACCGCTGCGTTTCTAGGCCGCTTGATTGAGCGTGTGTTGGCAGCTGTGAAGCCTTGCTTTGTCAGCTGCCTGGTCCATTAAGGCGCAAAACTCATAAGTAGTGGTTAGTGTTATTTCCAGTTGAACAAGTTTGAAATTCTTAATGTCAATTTCAGTTAACTCTTTGCCAGACCCCACTTAAATTGTCTCCATTATACGAACGGCTGTTCCGCCCTTCCTGTAAATTGCGTGCCCAAGTCCCCTTCCATTAAGGATTTTGTTCCTCTTGACCATTGTTGTTTCTAGTCAAATGCACAGTGGTGTTAAGACTACTCCATCAGCCAAGTATCAATGAAGTGACACTTGAATACTGGCCCCAACTCCCGTTCGGCCCATTTGCCTTCTAATCGAACTTTTTCTACAATGCTTCATCGCCCACTTTATCAAGAGACGACGGTTTCAAGGACTGCTTTCTATTGCCCACCTCTTTCCATCTGGTTTAATCACAGATTTCACCGCCACTGATCTCAAATGCTTACTATTCCTCCCCTTTTGCGGGCACAGTATGGTCTCTGTACGGGTGTACCTTCTCCAAACCCTTTGCGCTGTATTTTTTTTTCAGTCAAATCCCGAGGCCATAAAAATGGCATCCCGAAATCATAAAAAACCACAGCAACGCACTCTTTCCCACTGACATACAGAAGAGGATTTAAAAGAATAATTTCGCCCCAAGTGGCGTAAAAGATGAAATTGCGTTGTCCCATTGTAAAAAGTCTGGCGATTTGGCTGGGTCCCTTTACTCTTCATTTGGTGTACCCATTTTTAAAGTTTTTACTCTGATTATCCTTTACTTTTTGAGTTTAACAGGACCGTACATCCTGGGTAGTTGTTGAAATTTGCTTGACGTGGCTGCTGGATACATTTGGAGAAGTCTAAAGACGACACATTGAGTGTGTTGGTCTTTAACCACAAAATATTGCGTATTTTAGCCTCTGGGGGCACTAACTCATGGGTAAGGAGTGAATGCCCTATTACTGTTAATAAGCCACAAATGACCCTTCTCGACTTCCTTGTTTGCCCCAGATGGCAGCTTTAAATTATACTTTTTAGCAAAAGTGACAAATTCGGCGAGGTTCAACAGCAAATGCAAGCCAGTGCACGACTTATTGGGTGATGTCAGCTCGACAGACGTCAAGTGAGGTCCTATGTGAGTAAGGTTGTGATTGGCTGTTTCAGACGTCGGACGCAGAAACCGTTGCAAAAATACGTTTTGACTTGAGCTTGTCACGACAATCATTCGTTAAGATGCTTTCCGTAGAGCTTTTCGATAAAAAGCAAATCCATCCGCTGCTACATCACGTGACATGTTTAGCGAGCAATTGAATCTGGTGCAGATGCGAATAAAGCAACTACCTAGGAGACTACTCGCATGAAGGTGACCAAACATCCGGCGACTGGAAGGAGACAGGACGTTTACTTTCAGATTGTTTAGTGGACCTAGCAACAACTTAAAGTTTCAGGAATATGAAATTCTTTGATAAGCTGGCAACTGCCTGCGCCATGACCTGTTTGGGTTTCAGTCCTCTCGTTTGCAGTTGATTAAAAAACGCATCGAGCTTGTGTCTCCATATTAAATGTCAAAACATTGCCTAGACAGATCAATTAGCCATGCCATCGGCCAAGGATCCATCACCAACGAGCCATATTTCTGCATCATCAGCACGTCAAATTGATGACCGGGACTCGGACTAGTGAGTTTATCATTGCTTTGTATATATGACCAACGGCGACCACAGTGGGACCTGTTAACTTAGTAGGCATGTGCTTGCATAAAAACCTTGTCGTATAATAACTGCACTCCTGCGACCCTCATCACCCTTATCTAAGACCAACTCTGATAATGGACTCAAAAAAGAATGCGAAACTTGATGCCAAGAAACGCCACTACAAAGTTATAGAATCTTCTTCTTCTTCTTTTAACACCACATGTAGTTTAATTTTGAGAATATGTTCGTTCGGCATGTCTGCAAGAAACTGCTGTCAAAACACGTGCTTACGTTATATTTACTGTTGGCCTTTCGCAGGCACCTTGCATCGGTTATATGATGTATCCTTTTACAAAGAAAACTGTCGTGTGAACTCTGGATCATTGGGAGTGTCTCTAAGTCCGTATTAATGTTTCAAATTTACGGCTATTGACCAAGTTGGGAGCGTTAAATTCTTATTTTGCCGCCTTTGGACGATTTTATGGAACTGGTTGCGTCCACGCGCAGGTGAAAATATGCAAACAGCACGACGGAAGCTGGCTCGAGCCAATCAAAGCAAACTTATTTTTTCTTATGTGCTTTAAACTTGCCAAAAAAAATTTTTCTTAATTTTGGTTGGCTGGCTCACTGGCTAGCTGCGTCACCCGATTCCAGTAGCATAGAACCGGCTAGCCCATACGACTTAAAATTCTCCTGTGCGGCGGAACTTAGGTGGAACGCTGCCTGTAGCCCGCATCCGACACGAGCAAGGCAATTTCGGCAGTCAGTTAGTAAAACATGAAATGTCAAGTCATCATAGCCATTTAAGATATAAGCAGTGGCTACAGGTGCACTTCCAAGGAAACTCCTTCCAATTTCAGTACACACGCGGATGTCGGCTGAGAACTATAAATACAGTGCAATCTGTGTGAGTTTCACCCCTTTCTGCTCATGACTGTGAATATTGTATTATTACCTATCGTTAAGGATTTCCGACGTAATCCGAAACGTCAAAACAAATAAAATCTTCTTCTTGTGGTGGCACCAACTTCTACTGAACTGCTGTCTCGAACCCACATACTCAACCTTATTGACAGTATGAGGCTTATCTGATGCAAAATGCCGAATTTTTCACATATCGTAAACCGCTCGTCAGCCGACATTAACGCGTGTGCAACTAATTTAAGTTAAAATGTATGCATTTAAATGACTTTTAAGCCTTAAAAATTTAAAAATACTATAAGTTGGCCTAGGAACACAGTTATTGCCTCGGCTTACGAGGGTTCACCTGTAAGAACATTTCAGGTAACGAGCGAGCTCCTAGTAGAAGTCTTTTTTTTCTCCTGGCGAACTTCCGCTGAGTTAACGAGATTTCACTACGTGCGTGAGTGAGTGCGCGCCTGTGTCTGTGGCTGCCCTTACGTCTTGCTCCTCTGTCCGCGGCCGTCTGTAGGCAAAATTTCAACTTATGAAGTTTAACTAATTACATTTCGCGAGACGAGCGTTTCGCATGACAAGTTCGACTTTGGAATGACTTAAGGCATTAACTAAGGTTCCAGAATACCGAAATTTAAAAAAAACCTTTTTTATCCAGCTCGTGAGAAAAAAAATTCACAAGATCCTTTTCAGTGTCCACGAACAGGATATAAAAAAACGTATCTTTTTTACAGCCGCAAAAAAAATCATCCCTGTCGTGAAACAGATTGTTAGCACTACAATTACTACACTGCTTTGTGAAGAAAAATGGCTTAAATTGGACATAAGTAGTTTTTAAATCTAAATTAATTCCTTTTTTCTTGGAAACAGTGTGATTTCCTACATTGGTTTCAACGTACTTATCAGTCAGTTTGGATTGTTTTTTGGTTCCGGGAGAGATAATTTCAAACATTGTCGCCTTATGTTCCTGTTCTTTTTTAAAAGCATGCCACACAAAAAGCAAGAATGTTTACTAAGTACTTAATAGAGTAGGACTCGAATAGATGTGCTTTCACCGATCTAGTAGAGAAACAAATTAGTTCCGATTCGCCCAGGAGCTCGCAAGGCAAACCCTCCGGACCGTCACATGGTGACAAGGTGATACGATGAAATGGATCCGACAAAGCAAAGTGAGAACAAATGGCCAATTCTCGCATATTAGCCGTCATCAGCCAGTCATACCCAATCTCCAGGGTCGACACTCCCGAGATTTGAACCCAGAATATTTGGTCTTTGTGTTCAGGACACTACCTCTCGTCTAGGCCTCCACTGCTTTCTCGGTGTGATCAGGGATATGATAAATGAATGTACTTTCACTGCCACGCTTTTCTATATCCGATACCTCCAAATTGGCGAACAGTCTGCCTGCCTTATCTCTATGCAATAAGATTAAATGTTTTTTCTTTAAGAAAAGCTTTTTGGTAGTATCAAATCAACTGAATGGATATAAATATAATCTGACCAATTGTCCGCTAAAACACCAATGTGAAATTAATTAACACAAAAAGGCAAGTTGGCTAGTGTACGAAGTACAGCAAACGTCGAGTTATGGCCGAAATTATGTCATCATGAAATCGACGTACTAGTAATGTTGGCAGCGTAGCGTCCAGCAGGGCAAACTGACAGCACATGTGCACTCCCCGGAGGCAATTCCTACAGGGGCGTAGCAGATCAAAATAAAATGTAATCCCAAAAGTTCAGGATTAATGGGTTCCCCTCGTATTCCCCGGTTATAGCATTAACGTCTGAATGCCATATTCAGGAAGCGTTTCTTTTCTGCTTTCTGGGATATCTGCACTTTGGAAAAGTACCTATTCATGTTTTATTAGATTGTCAATACCCTCATAAATTAATGTATATTATAATGAAATCCTGCAAAAAATATTTTTTTATTGTACGCAAAGAAATTTCATTCGAAAAATATATTACTTATCCGAAGTGTATATTTCGGCTTTAAAATTTTAGCACTGTTATTTAGGCCAAATTATGGTCCTCTATAAAGGCTCACATCTTTCCATTCAGGTAATGTTATATGTGCGATATTTAATATAGTCCATCCCTACGAAGTCTCCCAAGGCGTCTTTTTAAATGCGGCACATTTTTATCAAGGCAGTTTTGGTTTCAAAACCTTAAATGTAAGAGATACGACATATCTGCCCTGTGATAAAATAATTTTCCTAGTTCATTATACACAGGCATTGCAAGCTTCCGTTAAAGCACGTCATGAACAAATGCTACCTCCTTTTTTGACTTTGCATATACAGGCTCCACTCTGGGGCATATTAATTAGGTAAAGGATAATCTAACAGTGTTAATGTGTGTTATCACCTTCGAATTACGCTCTTTGGAATCCTTACAGAAAGAACATAATAAGAGACGCGAAAATCTGGAATCCACAAGGACTCTACTGTATGCGAAACCTGGAGTTTCTTTCTGAGCGTCCTAATTAGGTATAGGATAATCTAACGGTGTTAATGTGTGTTATCACCTTCGAATTACGCTCTTTGGAATCCTTACAGGAAGAACATAATAGAAGACGCGAAAATCTGGAATCCACCAGGACTCTAATGTATGCGAAACCTGGAGTTTCTTTCTGAGTGGAAGTTGCCACTGGTGATCATCAGCGCGCTGTTTTGTCCCGCCTCAGGGCAAGGTCTGGTAATCGAGAGCGGACTGGCAGCGTCCTATCATTCCGTGTTGCAACCCACTTTCTGAGATCTGACAGTAGCTTTTAAGTGATTGTCGAGCACTTTCGACTATGGCCTCATTCGGCGCGTCGGATAAAGGTCACTTGCAGTGCTGAACCTAAGTGACCCTTGAGAAACTGCGACCAGTTGGCACGCGCTCAGGCTCGTGTGCGCCTGGATCCTCACCAGAGGTTAAGACTATCGCGTGCGGAGAGGTAGAACCACCACGAAGGCATATGACCTGGAAAGCAGCCTGCATTGGCAAATGAATCATTGTCGCAGTCGGTGGCAGGCATGAAGACGTAGGAGAGTCGGCAAGTTTGCTAGTATTTGGTCACACTTAACTCCTAACATAATACGAGTTAACATGCAAATCCCAGGAAGAAATTGAGAAGTAGATGATGACTCGATCGCTGTGAAAATATGTCCATTCACCTGCCGTTTCGAAATCCATCGCGGATTCAGCATCAAAAACATACTTGCAGAACAGTAGCAGAAACACTGTGTGCATAAGGTTTGTTGTAAAATTTAAACGTAAACGAAAACATGATGGATGCCTATGCTTGTGTGCTGATTCTTTGCGTCAGCAATAACGATCTGACTTTGTGGTTTTGGCATAAGGTGATGAAATGTCCTGTATTTTCCCCAAGCGGCGACTTGCTTTGGCTAAATTTTGGCTCAGCACTGAATATGTGTTGAGTAAATCGTTGCACTTCTTGACCTTGGTCAACTTTGCCTTTCCTCTGCTCAGCCTGATGTCATGTTTTTCAGCCTACGCACATATGTCTGCTACCTTGGTTATGCACCGCATCCGGTGTCAAGACATCAGGTGTCAAGAAGACCGGAACACCACGATTAATAATTACACCCCGCACCCCCTCCTCCTGCCCCGCGAACCACTTAAATACTACTTAACATATAACTGGCCATTTTAGCCCTTGCAATTATACTGGCCTGAAGACGAATGGCTAAAAGCATGTGTTTGCCAAGATGACAGCTCAATCGTAGTATTGGAATATTTGCAGAGTTTAAAAAAAACTAGTGTAGATAGCTGGAATGCAACCAGACCGAAACTGTTTTAACAGCCCAATGCTAATTTGAGAATTTAAAAAAAACTGTGCAGAGATTATTTGTTGACTAAGTTATTGAGAGAAAAACATCTAAATATCCGAGCGCAGCCATTGGTGTTGTTTAATCCTTCTTCCAAACCAGGACTTCATATTCCTTCACCGGATGCTCTCTGCCAGCGTACGGCAAATATGACTGTGGAAATGCAGAATTTTTGAAATGAATACGAAAAGGACATTTTTAAATGACAAGGTGCCCCAGTTACTATCTTACCATATACCTCTTTGCGTCCGTGGTTAACCACCAATGATCTATTGCAAGGTGTTCATTTTTGCAGTCCAAAAACAGATAAAATCATACACGTGTAAACCTTTGCTGTGCCAAACTAATTTGGGCCCTCAGCCGCCTAAGTTGAGCTGGTATCTTAGATTCCGTCCTAAGAAGATCCCAGCACGCTTCCTTGGCTGATTAATCAGGTCGTTGCTCAATGGGTCTAACACTCAGGTCTGCGTTCTAGGCAAGAAGGACATGGCTACTGCTAAGCGATTGTTTCTTCGTAAGAGGTAATTTCTAAATCAACACGAATGATCTGCCGTTCATTATTGAACAATGTTCAGTAGTAAATATACTGTGATTAAAAACAGTCTGCAGTCGAGTCGTACAGCTCCCATGTTTGCGGCAAATAACAAATTTGAAAGAAGACGTTTAAGAGAAACTAATTTTGACACCTTGCCTCTACAAACTTCGTCCTTCACAAGGGCTCTGGCGATGTACAGGGTAAGCCATTAGAAGCGATGCCTGCCACAATCGAATTCTTTGGCATCTCCCCTCCTTTAGCCGACACCCACTCATAGCTGCAAAGGCAGGAAGAGGGATACTTAACAGTCGGATTTTTGATCTTCACCTATTTACCTTGAATATACTGATATATACCGCGATCAGAAATTAATTTCTCAGGGAATTAAACAAATTAACTTTCAAAATAGGTATATCAATCAGAAAGCACATAAGGAAGGCTTGACCTTGTGATGAGCCTGGGCCCTCGCAGCTGTGTCAAACAGCGGAAGAATATCGGCGGAACACATGTCCTGAACTTGAGGCGAATATCTAGACTGTTAGTATGGTAAGGTACAATGTCAATTTTCTCTTACTTCTACGTGACCACATTAAATTACAGTAGGTGATAAGATCTGAAAACTGAGCCAGACTGTCATATTTACATTGGTTATACTGACCCGGGGAGCATCGGGTGTTCAGCTGGGGGCTGAACGTGAAGGTCAGGGCAGATCGCATCATCTTCCTCGCGTAGGTGGTGGCTACGCCTAGCGTCCATGGCTGTCATCCAACTCTCACTTGTGGCTCCCCGGAGCTAGGCCCTGCCTGGCGGCCACACCCCAGCTCCCCGCCTGGATCAGCGGGCTGAACCAAGTGAGGGTCTCTGTTGTGTGTGTCCCCACGCCCGGTATGTCCCCGGGTTGCAGCGGTAAGTATCATAGAAGACGTAGTTGGCGGAAAGCAGTTAATTACTATATACGGTACCATTGATTATTTCCCTTTCCTCTTTATTACACTCTTGCTAAACTTGCTACGCCTAGTTGCTTTTATCATTATAACCACAAGCTAACGCACTTCAGTACTCCCGTTACCTTGCCTTATCTGCGTAATCTCATCGAGATCCGCGAGTCTTAAAACTGCATCCATTGTTTGAATGCGTAAATATGCATGTTCTGTATGCGTACGTATGCCTG
Source organism: Ligula intestinalis (assembly GCA_036362985.1). Taxonomy (NCBI): domain Eukaryota; kingdom Metazoa; phylum Platyhelminthes; class Cestoda; order Diphyllobothriidea; family Diphyllobothriidae; genus Ligula; species Ligula intestinalis. The sequence goes on from JAYGXS010000351.1 coordinate 29,467, forward strand.
ATTCTCTATCTATTTGATCTTATTATTTTTCTAATTGATATTTGTTATCTGTCACTTTTCCTGATATTTCCCTAATGTTGTCTCTACTACTATAACTTCCATTCCGTTAACTTACATTTACAGTCACCTCATCCCATTTTAGTGATGCCTACCCAAATAGTCGTCACACAGCCATCACATGCACTCTTAGTCTAGGTAGAGTTTTGTCTCAATAGTAAGACCAGTAACAACACTATTCATAGTAGTAACTTTACCAGCGGTCAGATGGTACAGCACATGGATGCGTATCAGTAGGACTGGAGACATTGCCCCTTGACCACTACTGCTACTAGGATACGTACTGCTGCTCCCGGCCCCACTCCTCAAATAATTTCTCCCCCCCCACGGTCTTAAAAGCCCGATGGCGTCCCGACAGCAAAGTTAAAGGCGGCTCGTAACCAAGTGGTCGTTCGACACCAAATCAATCGTGGCCTATGGTGTTGTTCGGCAGCAGTTACTTGTGACAGGCAGTCCTTATTAGGAGCGGCGCTGCCACCTCTCGTGGGAGGGTTGATGGACCTAGAAAAGGTGATGTCCAAACACGCTGGGTCACGATATCTGCCAGCTGACCGTGGCTGTCAGACTTCATACACGCGGTCAAAACACTTCAAACGCAAATCAAAACTTCTCTTCTCCCCACCCTCCCTCTAACCCGTTTCCTTCCCGCAGGCCAGCTCCCAGAGCTCACAGGACGACAGCTTAGGGAGCTCAGGTAAGTCCCATCACCTTCGGCGCTTGGAATGTTCGTTCCCTTTGAGATAACACGAGGAGCATTCGACCGGAACGGAGAACAGCGCTCATCGCCCGGGAGCTAGCGCGCTTCAAGGTGGACATCGCCACACTCAGTGAAACCCGCTTCTCAGGTAAAGGTTCCATAGAAGAGGTGGGTGCCGGTTACACCTTCTTCTATGTG
>JAYGXS010000352.1:0-30384 GCA_036362985.1 Ligula intestinalis
CACTACTCCGGCCTTTAAAGACTCCTCCTCTACTAAGTAACTATGGTTTGAAGATCGCAGTTGCTGGGTTTAACTCACTTAACCCCCAGCGATACACCATTTGAGTCAGTGTGCGGCTACCTAATGATGGCTTATAAACCAGTCCATTTTTCCTCGTCTTTGCCAGCAACGCTATCTACGTAAAGGTCTCACTGACTATATGGGCACTATATCATGCATGTCTGTTTTTGTTGATTGCTAGGTTGGATGCGTTTCGGTAGCAGCGTTCATCAGCGTGCTTAAGTACAACGTAAAACTAATGTGCAAAAATTGACATGGCCATATGCCGTCATCGTATTTTTGCTCCTCTGCGGCAATCAAATCAGAAGCAGAAGAAAGCAGAGCCCATTGAATGAAAAGGCCTATTCAGCCTAATGGCACGCGCTGAGTCATCGCAACACCAGTCCACCCCCGCGCACAAAGCCAATTATCTTGCGGTAGTTAGAAATGGGATTACGTAGGCGTCGGTGGCCAAATAAAATTGGTGTCACCTGCCTTTCTGTATCCTGCCGTGCGCGCAAATAAAACTTGGCGTCTGCCAATGTATGGTCTTACAAACCTTGCTCGTCACCTTACAAGGTGAATAGGCAGGAGAGGACGCAAATCTTATTTCAGTTTCCACCGAATACCTTACTGGTCGTGACTTCTAGATGCAACACACCTCGAGGCAGAAAGAAAGCAGGAATACTACTTTTAGAACCTCTTTCGCCGAATTCAGTTTTGGCAGACTGGCGGCTTGGAGAGTTACCTCAGTGACCGACTAATCACAGAGAGGATGATCACTCAGTTAGTCCGCAACTCGATAGATGCAGTGTACTAATTGCGGCTCTTAGTAAGACTTGGTTTCTTGACCAAGCATTACATATTATTCGAAAAAACTGGAAATGAGGCCTCTCAGAGCGTCTGAGGCCGATAAAAAGGTCGCGAGTTCGAAGCTAGGATGGGACACCACTTGGATCTGGGTATAACTGGCTGCCGACGGCTAATACGCCACAAATGGCCATCCTTAATTCATTTTTTTCTTTTTTAATGAAGTATTTGCCTGATATATACCTCTTTCCGTCTCCCATGCAGAAGAAGATGATGGTATCGTAGATTCGATCTCGTTCTCTTCACTGACAGCCGTGGAATTAGGTCCTCCCCTGTAGACGTGAACAACGCGAAGTGAACATGATCTAGGTCATGTGTGGTGCAGATTGCCTGACGAAGCACCAAACTCTTATCCTCAGGGTGAAGTGGCAAGTGTATACCTGTGGGCAACTTCAAGATAATCCACTATCAGATAAGCCAAATATTGTGTTATTGGCTGGGGTTTTACGCAGACTGAATTTTAGCATTTATATCAACTTCAGCTGGGAAGAAATTTAAGCCTAAGAGAAATGAATGCCATTATCGACTCGATTAATGCAGTTATACCTGAACTTGACGTAAAATTTTGCCAGCGAATAGCTTGAAACCAAACTATTTCAAAAGAATTAACCTTTTGTCTGCAAGCATTTTACAGGCGATACCAGACGCATCTTAGATAATATTTAAGACCACGGATCATAAAGGAGGGTGAGGTGACAGCGTTAAAAATAGAATCAGAGACAGTATTATTTTGGGAAGAAATAACCAATCACACGTGGCATAAGTCAGGTTCACAAGAATGTGGTTTGATGGAGATTAACTTTTGATCAGACAAGCACATCCGCGGTAGAATTTGGAAGTTAACATATGCTTTTACCTGGCGGGATTCGGTTGAACCCATAACGACGATAAATTCCTTTTCGAATACCAGGACTCTTTAGGTGACCTGGGCCTGGTGGTTGTCCAATGCCAACCCAATGTCTTGAGACAGTTCCACACGAAGCATCCGGGCATCAACCGCATGAAGGCTCTCGCTCGTAGTTAAGTGTATTGGCCTCACATGGACCAACACCTGGAACAGCTGGCCCGCTCATGCACCAAATGCGCTCTCGCATCAAAGACGCCAGTGAAGACCACAGTAAAGCCATAGCCTCTTCCACAAGCCCCATGGTCCAGGGTCCACATCGATTATGCTGCACCGCTCAATGGCCAGAACTACCTCATTGCCGTTGACGCATACAGCAAATGGCCGGAAGTCATCCTCATGGAACGCATGACAGCCAGAGCCACAATCAACACTCTTCGGCGACTGTTTAGCAGATTTGGTTGTCCAGAAACCTTGAGGAGCGATAATGGAGGGCAGTTTACATTTGCCGCCTTCGACCACTTCTGCAAGCAGTCCAGCATTAACCACGTGCATTCGCCACCATATCACCCACAGTCCAATGGACAGGTCGAGCGGTTCCTCGAGACCTTCAAGCGGGCTCTGCAGAAGTCGACGGAAGAAGTGCTAGAACTATCCCTGCAGAACGACCGAGCCACGCCAAACCCGTACACTTCAAGCGGTGTCCCCCCTGCAGAAGCTTTGATGCAGAGAAAGCTTCGCACACCATTTGACGTCATACGTCCGCTGACATCAGTTGGTGTTGGTTATGACTCAGCCCGTCCGACGACAATGGAAATGGAATTCAACCGACGCCACGGTGCAAAGCAACGATTTTTCCAACCAGGCCAGATGGTGCTTGCAAAATCTATAGGAATAATCAGGAAAAAACGGACGCTTGGAGGTGTTCACCGGAAGTGTGGTGACGTTATCAACGAGATTCAGGTTGGCTCGGACATATGCTTGCGCCCAGCCAAACAACTGAAGCACACTGAGTGCACTGACATACCACAAGCAAGCACACATTTATCATTGGAACAACTACTGGACACATGTGGCTTGCCAAAACCCACAGTTCCAGCAGCCAGCCGACCTCTCGAAGCCTCCAGGCGATCTAGCCGAAAAAAGACGTAGACGGTTCCGCTGCAGGTGAACCCACGCCTCAAATCTTACGATTCAGCTCAAACAAGGCTTGTTAGGGGCCAAATCAATGGCGTGAGCAAACAGTCCTGACCAACAGTTGACATGGCAACCGACCGGTTCACTCACCACACACACCACTCGATAATCTCACGCAGGTGCAGCCGGCGCAGGACGCTAACACAGCTGTCACGTTACCAAGCTTCACCAACTCAAGTGCATTGTGTGACCTCTCGTTCAGACTAGCACGTCAACTCCCATGACTCACCAGCCAAGGAATTCATGTCCTTCTTGTAAATACCATCGTATTGACCCAACCTTGCAAATACGCGTATACTTGCTCTTAAGGATGCTGCACTAGGTTTACAGTAAGACTTATGCTTTCTGCGCACTTCTTGTGTTCTTCCTTTGGGGCTCACACGAGGCCTTAGTCAGACGGGAATCTCGCAGCTTTTTGGCTACTGTTATAACAGTGGGAAAATACTCAAGAGGTAATTATTATTTTGCCGTAAACTTGAAGCAGAGTAATAAGTTTGCTCTTTGGCATTGAAATTATTATATATCATATGTAAGACGGGCCCTTACCTATCGGTACGGAGCTCACTCCTTTCATTGTGCCTTGGGGTTCATTCTCGAGTCCCACCAGCAGCCACTCAATGTCTAGCATATATATATATTATAGGCAGGAAAACATTACCAAAAAAGCCAAGAGAGCGTGAAAAGGCCGTTTCTGGCTAAGTAGCAGTCATCAGCCAGCCCTATCCAATCCCAGGGTTAGCAACTCCCGCGGATCGAACACGCGATCGTGTTAGTTAGAAGTCGGGTGCTCTAACTATTGCGCCAGGGGCTCCTATCCTTAGCGGATTCAATCGAGAATACACAGAATGGTAGATAGGCATTTATTGATCGGTTACGGAACTCAATCGTCCCTTTGTGAGTTGCAGTTCACTATCGAGCCCGCCAACAGCCAATAAACGGCTAGCATTTATTATAAGCAGAGATACGTCACCGAAAAAGCCAAGGAAGACGGTAATGGTCATTTATATCTTATTAGCCGTCATCAGCCAGCCATACTCAACCTCAGGAGTGGCGATTCCCAAGAGTAAACCCCAAGGCACAACGGGGGAAGTGAATTCGAGCGAATTCCGTAACAGATCAGTGAGTATATACCCGATCGAAGTCAGCAAGGCAATGAGCCCGTGGCGCAGTCGTTAGATTGTCCAACTTCTAACTTTCAATGTCACGGGTTTGAGCCTCGGAGATTGTCATCCCTGGAGTTAGGTATGACCAGCTGATGACTGCTAATATGCCATAAAAGACCATTCCATATCTCCATTGTCTTTGTGGATAATGTATTTCTGCATCTACTTCATATTTACGGAATAGTTATAGACCGCTCTGCGATCTATTACTGCACTCCTATTGAACACAAAGCGGCACCTACGGAATTCTACAAAAGATAGATGGGGAATATTTGGTGACAAAGGCATTAAAGGGAATGTAAGTAATGTGAAGATCGCAATAATTGTTCATGAGAAGACAAGGTTTGCCAGAAAACCGAAGACAAAGGTCCGACGAATCCATGAGGCTGCTGTACGGCATATATACTTTACATGTGATCAGTGCTTTGGCTGTACATCAATCAACCATATCCTTCAGGAACGAGCTAAATGGTTGGTAAAAGTGACCCGTGCAAATAGTGTAAGTTTGGCTACTTAGATTAATTAGGTAGGCTGTTTAAATGGTTGATTAATTGAAAATATATAGTAACAGGCTCCGGTATAATTGGAAATGAGCTTGGCTGTAGAGCAGGCGTTGAAGTTAAGATTTGTCAGAACTTCAGTGTTTTCATCAATTTTAGTGGGATTAGCCTCATCACGGCTGTCGTTACACAGCTTGCTAAGCACGCATGTACTTTTAGGAGCTTAGTGGTAAGACATTAGACATAAAGACGCTGCGCACAGTAAACTTCGTCAATTATATTTGCATGAACAAGGATGGGGTACGTGCTGGACATGTTAACAATATAATAGCGAGAACAGGTTCCTCATACTTCGTTTGGTAACTGAAGCGTCATACAGTGTATCGCCTGATCAGGAACACAATTTGACTTAAAGTGTTTGTTCATCCCCTTTCGGATTCCGTATATCCGTCCCTGACTATGTCACATTTTGTTTCCTTTTTAACTAGTATGTACCCAAAACATTCTAGCGACTGATTTTCCGTCGAATCATAACCTTGATTTTTCGCATCTGCCGACAGGGGGTCATATATTCTAAGACCGTTCAAAACCATGAAGAAACCGCTTTGCTGCGATGAATTAATATAGGTTAGCACCGACGACAGCTGAATTATGGAGTGGGTGGAGGCGTTTCTATTCTGTGTCCTACCAAGGGGCGGGGGCATATAAAATCCACTATCCTTACTAACCTATCAGTTTTCAAGCAATCGACATTCAACTTACTAAAAATGGCACAGTTTTCACGGTCGTCGCGGGCGGTCTTCAGGAAACCGAGGCAGTATGCGTTATTTTTTCTCTTGTTACCCGTTTTTTCCATACCCAATGGTCGCTTCAGTGGCAACTACGAGGGCGGTGAAACATCATCGGGTAGAAAATAACCTCCCAGATGCGGCGATGCACAGCATAGGAACCATCTGGGCGCCGACTATGATGTTCTACCGGCATGAAGTGAGGACATGTCGCATTTTCCCTGACATACCTCCATCTGCATTATTTACAGGCAGTCGTCAGGGATACCCGTAGTGAGTGGTGTCCAACATGACACAGTTTTAGGTCAAATATTATTCCTTGTTTTCATCAATGACCATCTCACCATGATGTTGCACTGTTCACTGACGATATGAAATTGTGTAAAGTTGTCCAAATTACAGCGAACAAACTTGAACATGACTGGTCCTGTCGTACGAACCTGCTCTGCTCACTTGATGGATGGACCAAAGCACGTAACGAAGGCCATAGGGTGCATGCCCTCTCAATTGACTTTAAAAAGACGTTGTACAGCGTCCCTCGCCAACGACTCCTGCATTAACTGCGCATCAGGACTTCGTTTGTGATGTCACCTTGTTTGCTGACGACATAAATTGTGGAAATTTGTCTAAGATGTGGCAGCGGAAACGCTTCTGCAAGCTAACTAGAACAGGTTGGAGGACTGGCTTGTGCTTCATTCTCCAAATCGGCAGTTTTAGAGCATCAAGTGCAGAGGTTTATTTCTTAAGCGTGCACTGCTGCACGTTGACAGTCCAAGGTCTTGGTTGTGTGGATTACTTCCTCACTCAAACTGGACTGCAGGAGGGCGGTAACGTCAGTCAGATCCATAATGCTACTGAATTTACGAGATCTTATGGGGTTTGAAAACGAAAGCTTTCCAATATATTTTGAAGCTTCGTTTGACTGCATCTAAAATTCGCTAATCAGGCATGAAAACCCTGGACAATGAAAGACTTTACCATCTTAGAGAATGTTTAGAGGCAAAATAACTTAATGGCCAAAGGTCTGGGAACTTTGCCTTGCGAAAAAAACTGTCAGTCCTGAAACTGTTCCCGCTTTCCTTCAGGCAACTACGAAGGGATCGCATGTTTTACTTTCGTATTCATTTTGCTTTGGAATTGAGATTATTCTTACCAAGCTAACACGTCCACCTTGCGTGGTCATTCCGTTAAAGTACGCCCGAGCAAAGCAAAGATCGATGGACGTTTATGTTTTTTTTTCAGTAACAAAGTGCTTTGAAGCTGGAATGCACTCCTCGAAGAGGTTATCTCTTTGGACACGCATGCAGCAAAACTCGACAACCTTACTCGCAGGGGTGAGTATGACACATACTTATTATATTGCTTATGTCAAGTAAGTGGTCATATTTTATTATTATTATTCAGGCAACAAGAGCTTTTTCATTTCCATTTATTTGTAGCCGCCTTGTTACCAATATGGAGCTTAAATGCATTCGCCTAACTTTCACTCAATAAACGGATACTGATGCTTCCCAGTGCTACTTCAGATGCCAGCCTAATATGCTTTCTATGACGCAGACAACCAGTGAAAAGACTGCGGTCATCCCACCTCACGCGGCTGACATCTACGCGGTTGCCTATGGCTGGCGGTGAGAGAGAGAGACCGAGGCCAACCAGCAGCATCTTTATTTCCTCACATTAATGAATCCGATGCGCTTGAAGCAATTGTAGTGCGCAAGCAGCTGTGACCTGGTAGGATTGCAAGCTGGCGGGTCAACTCAGTCACCACAGTCGGCCCACTGTGTCTTGCCATTTGGTATGGCTGTCTTAATTTGGCCTGCATAGTGCTCCCTTTTAAGAGCATACCTAGAGAGATGTGCTGTTTGGTAAGCATGTTGAGTGTTTGTCACGCCAGCCGTCTACGCCCTTCCGCATTTTTGATCTACTTGACTCGGTCTTCACCCCGATTTCCGGTGCGGGGCTGGTGAGAAATTGGGGTACACACAGCGTGTTTGCCTTCATCATAATTAACCACAGTCACCCCATGCTTCAACTCGTTGAAGCTCGCAGTGGATATCGTCAAAGTCGACGGTCGACCTATCGTGCGTGTGGTTCAGCGTAGAGTCGGCCAGCTCGTCCCTCCCCTTGTTCTTCCAGCTGGAACACTACAGAAAAATCGGTTCGACTTCGGCCGTGATTTAATGGCAGTGGCCTGGTTGGTATGAGCACCAGTTGCGATCTGTCAAAATCACATGGAATAAAGCTACACAAAACGCCCTATTGCAGGAGTAGATGTTTAGACTGAAGGACCGTCCAAGGCTGTCATGCCTAACAGAGTAAGTAAGATCAACAACTGAATAAATTTAAAGTTGCGAAAATTCCTATCAGAGAATTCAGAAGAGTGTTTGGCGAGCATACGTAGCTATCGATACATTCTCATCTCAACTGACTAAATTCCAAAGAGGAATGTATCAGATCTCCTGACTTTACTGTCCTTGTAAGTACTATGAGTTTGACTATTACTACTACTGGCATAACTATTAAAACTACTGCTATAACTTTAACTACTACAACTTCTACTTCTACTGCTACTACTACTGCTACTACTACTACTACTACTTCTACTACTTCTACTACTACTATTACAACTACTTCTAATACTAATCTTACTACTACGCGCGTGAGACTGAACGCCTGCTCGCGCATACATGAACGTCATTTGGCTGGTTAGGTCGCAGGACAACAAAGTTACTGTCCATCAGCTACGAAGCGCAGTCAGACGAGTTTAACTTCGGAGGCATCACACCGACGCCCGAAGGGAGCAAGACGAACCCAAAGTATGTTAAATCCAGGACCTTGGAGAAATATCACTATCGCTCGATATGGCACCGGCATAACGAGTCCTGCGCAGGCACCTACGGACATGTTTTTTATCAATAAAAACGTAACCCCTTTAATTTTGACACACACAGATACCTGACAGTTCCATTTACCCCCCCCCGGCCTCCTCATAAAGCCATTAAATCACCATTCCTACAATATAGAAGATTTTGCTTACGGTGCTGTATGTAAAGCCGCACAACCAATCGTCACATCGCACGCCAACCACCTACAAGAACCGCGTCACATGATGCCTGTTATTACGGCATTCGTAACAACCAAGTTCACACCATAGGCTCGCCAACTGTTCTTCCGATTTTTGTGATGGGAATTTTAGGAACGATAAAATAATTTATTTTTGTTGACCTTTCTTTCTTTGAAAATAACCATGTGGGCCATATTCAAAATTCCTCCAAACAGCAAAGCACACTGTCAAACAAAATGAACGTCCGCAACAGAAGTTTGATACTTTTATTTCTAAAATTAATACAGAAACATTTATATAATGGATTACCTCCTTTAAACCCACTTCATTTAAATATACAGCTGTGCTTGTATAATTGTGCAGGTGGAATGTCATATTGAAGATGAAGTTTGCCTACAACTGTTTTTATTGACTTAAATATAAATGACACATTTTGACTCGATATAAAAGAACTCCCATTCCTACTTTCGATTGTAGTATTTTTCGCCATGACATAGTACTTCCATGATCTGTTCTATGCTTATGAATGCAAAAAAAAGTCGCCACGTTTTTACCAAGATATTCCATTAATATTTATTTTTATGTCTGTTCTGCCTCTAAATTACGTATCATGAAAATTTAAAGCATGCAAAATTAATGCTTTTTAATGCCTTATAGAAAAATAAGATGCACTTGGACCTTCATCTTTGAGATAATATATATTGGCAGCAGTATGTTCGGTTGCAAGTAATTGGTCAAAAGTTTTTGTAACTGCATTTAATGGTAACAATTTCCTAGGTAAGCAACAAGTTATTTTTAAAAAAATGGAATGTTTCTTGGTTTTTGGTAATAAATACGCTTCCCCAAACTTAAGAGTTAGAGACATCAGAGATTCTGCAGTTCTGAAAGTGACATATTTTATGGTTTTCACTCATCTTGGTGTTCTTAAATAGCAGAATGCATAAAAATGAAAGGTTTATAGAATTTAACTTACCTTCAATGTCAGGCTACCTACACGCTCACCTAAATCAATGCCTATTACCTCCAACACTTTAAAAAAATTTTCTCAGGATTAAATCCATAAACATAACATATCACAAACTCGGAATAAACTATATCTCGCTTATATGCATATATATTATTATCGAAGACGCCTGATTAGTTGAGTTACTGTTAAAGATTTCCTCCTGTTGAATGCCTAATGTGAAAGCACTTCCCTCGTGTCTTTTTTGTAAGGAAACAGGGAACAACTTGCTATATATGCGATATAAAATCCTACTATTATCAGATAAAAATGGCCCCCTTCATGGGGAGCCAAGAAGAGGTTAAGTTATGGGTCAGGCTCAAAAAGGTATAAGGTCATGGAATACTAAAAATTAAGGTTTTACACGATATTCACATCTATTATGGAGACAGGTCAGTTTTCAACTTATCAATTTCCATCTCTTCACACATGAGCTAGGATTCTAGGCATGGGAATGCAGAGTGCTAATATGCTGATGTCCGGAAAGACATATGACGGAAGCCTGGAGGGAAAGACTTCGCAGCCATTCGTTCAGAGTGAAGAGGGTGGGTCACCTCATTAGGGATGCGATCAACAAATTGCTTGACCGTTTTAAATTGGCGATGTATTATAATGACAGCTAAAAAACACAGGAAACACCGGCAGCTTAAGAGAGCATTCGGACTCTGCGTTTAAAAAATATCCATGTATTTTATACGTTTTGCAGAAAAAATAACTGAAGAGCAGCAAAGAATAAGGGGGAGAATACAGGCATATACATAACGCCATATTAGAAGAGGCGGTGTGTCATATGTACACAAGCGGTGGATTAGGTCAGGTTTTATTGAGGGAAATTTAGGTAAATACCTTTGAACTCCCTTCTGGTATGGAACAGTTATTCAATGCATTTGCGTAGCAGAACATTTCAGAACAAAGACGCTGCCAGTAATTGTAACTGCGTAAGGTAGGGCTGATGGTGAAAAAACCCTGTAGGCATTGTTCAGAAAGTATAGGTGTTTGGATGCCGTTTGAGAGATTTAAGAAGGAAAACTGTCGCCCGTGGAGGTGGGGGGGGGACTGGGAGGGGAAAAAGTATACTTGAATCGGATGGTCTGTGCTTAGAGATTTCGAAACATGTCAGGAGGAGCCCATAGCGGGTTTGTCATAATCCCAAGGAAAGTAGTCCGGTTTAAAAAAAAATAATCTATGCGACTGACGAAGGTTAGTCTACTACGTAAGGATCAGTTGAACGTGTTCCTTGTTTTGCATCATAATTTTTAAAGGTCTAGGTCGAGGCCTACCTGTGGTCTCTTCGGATATTTTCCCGATCCAAATGCTTTCAGAACTGAAAAGTCCAAACCTGGCTCGAACAGATTATTGAAAACACGATTGAATGACACAATGTTCTCCCCCATCATGGCCTGAACTGACTGAAGTGCATTCTTTTAGGCCCTGAGCAACTAGACAATGTTGTCATCCCAGTGGGCGTTATAAGACATTTTCTACAGTTTTTATCATTATTGCTCATGTGAGACTCAAACTCGCGCTGGCGGATGTAGATGGTTCCCCAGCATGGGCCTAATTTATGTTGCTATGTGTACGCGGGAGGCCAAGCCCTTCATTGATGCACATAATTTCGGTGTTGTACACGTTCTCTAAATTTTCCGCAGAATCCATGCCTGCGATCTGCGAGCTTGGGCTGGCATTGAGCCTCGAGTTCGGACGGCTGGAGTCAATATTTCGCCAGTATGGACTTTGCTGCTGTCGCTAAGTGTGCTCGCAAGGTCAGGCACAGCAGTTATAGGGACCTTCACGCTAGGTGTTGGCACAGTCTTGTCATTTTTAATGGGAGCTTAAGTTTTATGTGGTGACGCAGTCGTCCTTTTGTCGTCCACAATGGCGGTGTTTAGATTGGCCTCTACTACGGCTGCATGGTCAACTATGAGTACCTGCAGTTTAGGTATGGGCACAATCGTAGGTTTCTAAGGTGTTCTACATGTTTTCGTGGATACTGCCAGGTTTTCCTTTGAAAGGAGAGTCTGCTGGATAAACACATTCATAATTTCCATTTTTTCCACAAGTTCTTCCTTTGAAACGAGGGTCTGCTCCATACACTCTTGCATATTTTTCATGACATCGACAAGTTAAGCAAGCATTGAGAGTGGACAAAATGTCCGCCGCAATAGTATCCTACTAGCGTCGGTCACATCCATTTGGTAAGGCTTTTAGATCTTGTCTCATGCCGTACCTTAGTAGCATAGTGGTTAACGAAGCGGCTTTGTGTCGGAGCGGTTTTGAGTTCGAATCCATCTGGCGCCGAATTTCGCATTTGGCTTCTGGTTTGCACAGTTGCACACAATCATGGTAGTTTCAGCACATAAACTTAAGATATGGACTTTTTGCCGCATATCCGACAGATATATCCAAGGGCTTTGCTTTACCGATATAAGAATCCTTGAGAAGTGAAATCTCTTACCTAGTTACAACTTTAATGTGCGTGCAGATGGATCTAGACCCAGGAGGCAATTGAGGACGGTAATACTGTGGTTTGGTTAGGTGAATATCCTGCCTTGTACGTTAGCCAAGTGTGTTGCTCTTGACACATAATATTTTGACCGTTGAGAACAAAAATGTTCCTATCGACACGCCTCTGTAAGATTTTATACAATGCAAATTATATACAAGTTTACGGATTTTGATAAAATGGCCTGCTATTTGACAAACAACTGTAAGATTGGATAAAAAGTCATACCAATGTATCTGATAGAGAATAATGCATTGGGCAGAATGGGTCACAGCCGAAAAATACACTGGACTGTCTTTCGTTCCTTTAGTAAGGACCATGGCATTTCGCTTTCTGCACTGAACGAATTGAGTGCAGAGGGTGAAAAAGTACCCAAGCCGAGAGACAACCCAGCTGGGAGACCCACATGTAGAAGTTTTATAAAAGTAGAAGAAAGCGTGGGATCGTATTAAAGGCAGAAACATAGTCGAGTAAAGTACATCTGTATGCATGACAGCCCTTATGTAAATCTCTTACAACAAACTGACCTACCGGAGCAACAGCGTCTTGTTTATTGCGCGTAGCCTTATAAGCAAACTGCAAGAGATCGGAAAAATCGGAAGAAAACATTGTGATTATGTCTAAGGCAACTCGTTCTGCCAGTTTCAATAGTGAAGGAGAACAGGCGATTGGACGACAGGATGTTGGACCAAAAGAAGCAGTTTTTTTCAGGATATGAATGATTATCACAGATTGCCACTTATTAGGAGCCTTAGACCCCATGAAGGACAAGTTGAATATGTGTGTAAACGCAGGGGTTACCTGAAAAAAACAGGGTTTCAGGATAAACGGCGAGATCCCATCTGGCCCTGCAGCTTTTGTACCTTAAACATTTTCAGATGTTTTATCACTGGTTCCACAGACGCAGGAACAAAGACTCTTGGTAATAAGGAAATATTTTTTGTCGGCAGATGGGGGCAGTGGGAGCGTGGATGAGGTATGCATTAAAGTGATCTCAGTCTGAGTTCGCATCTACGTGTGCTAGTGTATTGCGTTGAACAGTGAGACGCTCAATACTCTTAAAAATGTCGTCCGAGGAGAGAAGAGATGAAGGTGTAAAAAGCTAAATAACCAAAAAGGTCGTTCAACCTGCAAATCGTATGCTTTAATATGATGTTCATTTACTTTAATCAATCTCGTAGACCCAGTTTGGAGAACAATTCCTTTTGGCGTGTTAAATATTTTAGGTGAGGAGAAGATATTCTGGCAGATCTAACAATAAAAGTGAGGTTGTTGTACCTCAGATCCAATTCAAAATGCCTGCTGAGGCAAGTGTCGTCGGTGTTTATGGATTCTAAGAATTTGCGGTCTTTCTTGTGAAGAAGAGCCAACGAAGCGAGTTTTGTCCGATGTAAATTGATGACCAGTTTCTACTCTGTACATGGCAAATTCACACAGATGATTTTGCCCCTTTGTCACTTTTTGATCTTCCTTTTGGCCGTTAGAGGCTGATCTTCCTGTCTGTTTGCTATAAATTGCATTGCAACCGCTACAGAAATCTTGAAATGACTTCCTTTTTGTCCAAATAGCTAACCCTGTTCTAAGAGTGTACAAGCTAATTTTGCAGATTATTGGTTGGTTTGTGCTTCATGTGGATTAAGTGCTTCCTCAGTTGTCTTTCAACGACTTCAGAAACGCTCATTTTATGAGAAAGTGTTCGCAAAGTTCGTTGATCGGGCACCTGAGCGGAAAAAACTAGTGTCTTTTCTTTCTGTTTTAATTTTTGTCGTCGAATGCATCGGTGCACAAACTCTCTTGGGTAAACGTTTATTGAAATCAGTTTTAAAAGATAATAGACTTTGGCTTGGAATAGTTCGGGGCTAAAACAATGTGTTCTAGCTCGATTGATTAGGGTGGTAACGAGACTCTTTGTGAGCTACAGGGTGGTTTCTCTCGTAGTGCAGGATGATATCCGTATGCCCATTTTGTGGTAGACTGACGTTTGGAAAGTTCCGTCAGTGTTCCTCTGTATGAGGACATCGAGGAATGAAAGTGATAAGACTGTACGTGTATGTGTGTTGCAGCCATCCCACGTAAAGCGGTCGACAGCTAGGCCTTTCCAATGACCGACCCAGTTTGTAGAACCATTCATTTTGCATTTCAAAGTTTTTAAGCTGGGGAGAAGATATACTGTCAGATCTAACCATAACAGTGCCAAGAAGACAGTAAACGGTAAAAATTTCGTTTAAAAAGTTGTAAGATAACTGGAGCATGACTCGAAATTCCAGTTCTCAAAGAGTGGAAAGTGAAAAATGTAGTTGAATTCGGTTTGCGATCAGCAAACTTGCGGTTTCCTTCAGTATGGTTGATAAACCCAAACGTTTTATAAAAATTGATTTTCTTTTATCGTTTCGCTTTCAAGTTATAAAACATGTCCAACAACAAAGAATTATGTGGATCTAACAGATTTTGTTGAAAACAGCCTCCGAAGATTGTATCCGCTGTCCTTAGTGAGACAAATGCCCAATTTGCCATCGATCGCCTTTCGAATGGACAGCCGTGCTGCAGTAGAAATAACGGCCTGTGATATGAGGCGTGTTTTAAGCGAAGGAATGTTATTTCAATATCACTGTTTGGCTCAGCTTAGCCAACTCTTTGTCAGTGTTGCTCAAAAGTTGAGAAAGCATATCCAAGTCACCAAGGAAAGTACTATTAGTGCAAGTACTACATTTTACCACTTATGCCTCGCAGATTCTGTGGCCTAGATGATGTTCCTTTGCATCCAATATAAACCGAACTGGCGACATTTAATTGTAGGTACCGAAAACAAACTGGAAGGTAAAACGGGTATCTGAAGGCTAAAGGGTCTAGAAGTTACGTTAAAAGGTGTACTCGTGAGGTCAACGGTTAATCATTAATATGGAACCGCCCAGGACACAACACTTAGTTCGACGGGTATCTCCTTCCCTTACCTCCCCCAAATTTAATATAAGGCTTTGGATGCAACGAGCGACAAGGCGCTTGCAGAGTGGCGTATGTAGACATTAAGAAGGCTGCCATCTTTCACGGAAGAAGCCTTTAACAGCCAACCTACGATAACATGTACTGTTGATAAATAATTTGGCATGAACCTCGGCTTCCCTTTTTAGTAATTTTGGCAGGCATCATATACACCGTCGGTTTTGGAAAATGCAATATTACCTCTTTTGACGAGAGAACCGCGATGCGTTTTTAGCTTTTAATATAATATCCGGAGAATCCTGTTTGCCGATAACTTTAATCGGTAGTGGTTTTCGTAATCGTTTTTACGTATATTTGCTACTCGCACTCTGAAGACTTCTGTCTTTGACCTAAAACCTGCATTATGACCTGATGATTGTAGTGCTCTGATTGTCCCTGCTGAGAATAGCATAAGAACTGTAAGGATTTTCTTCTGGGTTGACAATATATATTTTTATATGCTTACAAAAGCTTGCTCACAAAGTATTTGCTAGGAACCATGTGACTTTCATAACGTTGTAATTGTTTGAACATTACTCGAAGACCAATGCAATTGCATTCAGCAAAACTCAGAAATAATAATGAACAGAATTTGGCATATTTTAAACTTAAGAAAATGTAAGAATTAGTAGCTGTTTGTATGGAAATATAATTTTTTTATCGATAATCTCCAGGTTTATGTCACGTAAAATTAATTATGACGCGAAACAGTTAATTTGAATATTTCAGTATTCTAAAAAAATTGCAGCACCACATCCTTCATATTAACAGGAACATTTACTCAATATTCATTTTCAACCCATAATTATTAGGGAAAAGTTTGTCATTAAAAGTCAACGAATAGGTTATGACATCATTTCCTTCGTTTTCAGAATATTCATTGATAAATCGATAAAATATGATTCTGTTCAGCGTTTTCATCATGATCTTTAAAATTAAATAATTATAAAGAGTATTTACCAAAGGAAGGAGTTTTTTGATATATCATCTTACGAATATGGCTTTTTAGACCATATTGATAAGTTGCTTGAAACAGCAAACCACAGTCTCGACTGTAGAGGACGTCCGCGATTTAAGTCAAATATTGTAAATCCTAGGATTCATGAAGAAAATTATCTTATAGGTTACGTCTTTAAAAAGTTCTTTGAATAGATATTTGGTTGTCCAATTTTTTTACATTAACTATGTCCAAGTTAATGTCACAATGAAATTGGAGACCTTTGACGATTTTTTTAAAATTTACCTGAAGATATCCGATTCAATTTGATTGAAGATAAAAAAGCTGACTGTTCTACGCACAGGGAGCTTAGTTTTATTGTCCGTTATAAGCTTGCAAATGCAAAATCAGGCAACATATATGGCTTTTTTCAAATGGTTATTAGTACCCCGCCTGTTCCGTTCCTGCGTGACGCATAAGCGAACGGTTAGTTTACAAAAATATGTTTTCTTTCTTATTCAGATACACTTAAGCCTTCTTTACTTAACCTTCTTGGATATATGTGCGGTAGTTTTGTCTATACGGTATGCTTAAAAAAATGCCCACGAAAAATGTATCTGTTGCTGCAGTTTTTTGCAAAAATCTTCACAAGTTAGCTCACCATTATTTTGCAAATGTAATCTAAAAGTAAAAGTTCTTTGGAAAAATGTTGTTTTACTGAGTTAAATATTGAAAAAGTGTTACCAGGTCGTTATCAGACGTATGGGAATCGAACGAAACAGTTAATCCACTCTGATGGGTGACGGAGGCTAATATAGTGGGTCTCGGTAAAAAAATTGTAATTGTCACCCGTATGTGATATTGCAGTCAGTGGGAAGAAAATAGTTGAAAAGAAGACTCAATCACTATGGCAATATGTTAATGCGGCTGACGTTTCGACATCCGTTGTGGATTCATTATCAGAGACATGAGTAGCAGAAACAAGTAAAGCATGCACAAACGTCTGCAGTAATTAAAGGATACAGTCATTGCTGCAAACACACAGCGACAGTTAATGTCATTTTCTTTCTTGCACGTGGGTATTTTGTAGGACTGCACGCGAGCTCTGACATGTTGAACTTTCACCACGGGCGGTGGGCTCGGAAGTGATGACTGTTCGGTCATCTGGTTTTCCGGTGTTGACGTAAGATGAGGCGGTAGCCTGCCCGTTCCCAAAAATATGACTTGCTTTTGACAAATTGAAGCTTAGCGTCGAATATGGGTTAGGCAAATCATTGCACTTGTTACTGTATTGGGGGCCCGTGAACCATGAATCAAGTAATTATCGGCTCACCCGATTGTCACCTCTTGCGAGAATTTTGGCCTCATCAAATTTGAACATCTGGCCCGCTCTCGACGAATGGGCCGCAACTTGAGAATTGGGATCATTTCGCCGCACTGCTGCCGCGCGTTCGGCAATTCACCTCTTGAGAAGTCTGCCAGTTTTCCGACAAAGTTTCGTTGACCGAAACTGCACCAGATCCTGAAGACGACCCAAGGTGTTCGTGGTAGTGGCGCGACTGATGCCCAAACATCAGGCGAATAAACATATTGTCCCAGCAATTGAGTCTTCTTCTTCTCAATTGCTATCTGGGACACGCATGTTCGCTTGTTTTGGCAAGAAAATAGTCGTTACCCGCATGAAATTATGCGGTCAGTCGGGGACTTATTGTCAGCCACATCTAATTGCGCGTTTGGTTGTGGTTGGTGCTGGCTTTCTCCAAACCGGAAAGGCTGCCATAGCTTTCATGCTTCTCTGAGGTTGTTGTACGTCACATCCAATTCAAAATGCCTGTTGAGGCACGTGTCATCGGAGTTGATGGCTTCTAAGAATTTGCGGTCTTTCTTGCGGACATGAGCCAACGAAGGGAGTTTTGCCCAATGCAACTTGATGACCAGCTTCTACTGTGTGCGTGGTGACTTTACACAGCTGATATCGCCTCTTTGTCGCTTCTTGATGCTCCCGTAAGCGGTTAGAGACTGATCTTCCTGTCTGTCCGCAATGAATTACATTGCAACCGCTACAGCGATCTTGTGAATGACTTCCTGGAGCAAATACCTATTATGTGAGGACGTGTCCCGAACCTTTTGTTTCTTTTCGGGTTTTGCTAACGGCCCTTTATTCGAACTACAATAGATGGTTAGCAGGCCCAATTACACAGAACGATCTATGCCTAACAACCAAGGTCGAATTCGACTACATAAAGCTTGAAACGGTTGGACCGTATGTGATCAATGGGGGCGTCAGCGCGAGTTTTGAAGGAACTTAAGTCTTCAAAACCTAACAATGTAAGGGGACAAAGACTTACACGCTTGAGATCACCACTTATACCAATGACATGGTCGGAAGTCAGTACTGCAAGTTTCAGCTAAAGAAAATCAAATGTTAATGCTGACATAAATAATGCCTTTCGAATAACTTGAAAATCGGAGGTAAAATATAGCAGCAATAGTGTTTATCAAGTTATCCGAGCAAGAAAATTTGGGCTTATATTTTGCGCACCTTTGCTGGTTTACAAAGACAGCCACTTCACCGCCACTGCTGCTAGATAAGGATTTTCTGTCCGATCGAGAACAAAAAAATTCCGGCTGAGTGATGAGTTCCGACTCAATATCACTATTAAGCCAAGTCTCCTGCAGACAGATAACTGCAGACTAACTGTGCTCTCTTTTCAACATAAGTGCCAACAATTGACACTTATTAAATAGGGATCTGTAAGTTATCGAGATAATTGCGGGATGTGTCATAACATTCAAAGGCTTACTTTTATTTCCTTGCTATCAACCTGAACGATGCCTTCTTTTTTTCATGTGTTCGTCCTACGGAGAATTGCCGACGTTGGTGAATTGTATATGCGGCATCTTATAATTGTAATAAGCCCCAAATTAAGGTTGACTAACTTAACGAAGACATCTCTGATACGTAGTACACCAAGGCCCAGGTTGTGGTAACATAACAGGTTTCACGATGTAAATCGCACATAATCCGTAAAACAAATTTGCGAATCTAACAAGTCCACGCTGGTAAAGCTTCATTCGTATGGGACCAAGGGGAACTATCGGCTCTCTACAGTGCAGTACCTAAACAGCATTGGGCATGACAAGAAATCAGTTCAATCGTTCACACAGCGAGCCCCAGGATATACAGTAAAATTGTAAGCTGATACTATTCTGTTACGGAAAATCTGCATCTTTAATTTATAATGTGAGAAGATAAATTGGCGAAAATATGTTTGTTTTCAATAATTTCTCGTCAGGCCTTTACATTTATATGGTACTGAAATGAATAAACTATGGTGGTTGGTGGACAGATGAAGTGTTCTCGTTGTCACGGTGGGAGTGGGGGAGGAAGGGGTGGGGGGAGTTGGGGAACTTGAGGTCAGAATGTCAATGTCTAGACGGCCCGGCGTCCACGACCGCTGTTAAGGTGTGCGTGCCTGGATTGGGACTTGTTCGTCTCTGCGGGGGCCCGTTTCCGAGGCCAGTGATCCGCTGCAGCTGGTCATGTTACCTAGTTTCGCCATTGCAACTGGGGCGCCGCGACGAACCTCTTTTGGGCGCATAGCAGAGGTCTGCGTAGCCTGATGACGGCGACCTCTTCCGTCGCCACCAGACGCTGCCCGAGGAGTTTTGAGTAGAACCTTGTCAATCACTCGAAAGGCCTCTTTGGCATCCACGCGATGGTTTGAGCCTACCAGGTGTGCTAAGATTGAAATGTTAACACCTTTAAGTTTGCCCTGATGGCGGCGACCACTTCCGTCGCCAAGAGACGCTGCCCGAGGAATTTTGAACAGCTTAATGGCACCTTGTAAATCACTCAAAAGGCCTCTTTGGCATCTACGCAATGGTTTGAGACTACCAGGTTCGCTAAGATTGAACTGTTAGCACCTTTAAGTTGACCCTTCCCTAACCACGCGGGTATTTGTTCATCTGCCCGCTTACCAGCATAGTTTATTTATTTCATTACCATATAAATGCAAAGGCCTGACGAGAATTTAGCGAAAACAAACGTAGGTTCGCCAATTTATCTTCTGACACTTTCATCATTCGAAAAGAACTTTTAAAATTTTCAGTGGGAATTTTCGCAAAATTAATAATGATTTTCCACAAAGGTTCGTGTGTATTTATCTCGGTTTATCAGTAAAATTACAAAAAGAAGAAACAAACTTCCACAAACCTACTGCAAGTCAGATTAGTATACATGGGTTGCAATTTCACCATACTGAACTGTGTACATATTACACATCCTTTTATAAAACCCATATAAAATCAGTTTGATCTGCTTTAAAGACTTAATCAAGTAAATAACTCTACATGGTATTTTTGATGAGACTGCGAGCAGCTGCCCATTAACAAAGTTGAATAACGACAAATTGCGATGTGTGCCTGTAAAGAACTGATTAGACGAAAATTCGATTCTCATAGACAAAGTTCAGACTTCGCTACAACAAGCAAAGCTTATTCGACAAGCACGGCCCTTGGTAATTGTCTGACATTCATTGGCTCGCTGTTGGCTAGTATATGCTAACCATATAACCTGGGAGACTGTTTTGTATACACTCACGCAGAAGATGTGGTTGAAAGTGGCGTGTCTGTCTGCGTTTGCATGCTGTGTTTCTAGCTGCTTCAATCCATTTGGTGAGTCATCCATTCTCAATATGTTGCCGCCTCTTGTTGTGTCAAAAAGCCTTAGGGTATTAAATAATCCCCTGAAGTTAAAAAACCAGTTATACATCCGAAATAGATCTAAAATGTTCCATTCATTATCGTTATACTGGATAGAAATGCATACTGTACGAAGCAATTAAATTTTGAAATAAAGAACAATCAATAGCTATCTGACGTAGACGCCGCTTGGCCACTGCAGACTATGTAAGCCTGCACCAACCGTTGCCCGGACCAACGGAAATCATAGCTATACGGCTAGCAATTACAGTGCTGTGCTGTCAGAAGAGGCTGACAGAAGCCTTTACACTTCCGTGGCCAACACCGATGCCAGGTGGCAATCACAATTCGCCCCCTAGCCACTACGGGCAGTCGCTCATCCTAAACGCCGATCTAGCATACTTGCGCCAATGGACATACTCCGCAGTGGCCAATCAGCATCCATGTTTGACTGTTATAGATTTTTAATAGATTTTTTTACATGTTCAAACTTTAATTGTTTTGTACAATGTTCTTATTCCCTGCCAATGTTTGGCCGGAGCTATTTGTTTATCAAGCAAACAGTGAAATCGTAGTGTTACTAGAGGAGTTCAAAGGGAAACAAAAACCAGCTGACATTTCTTTTATTTTTTTTGTTGATAGCCATAGTGAGTTGGGTGAATCGACACCTATGCTCACTTTTTTTCTCATCTGTGGCTAAAACGATGATGGCAGAGAAGCTTCTTCCACCAGAACATGGTAATGGAGATCGCTATCAGCTTACTGATTATATATGACATTGGAAGAAGAAAATCCATATGCTTGTAGGGCACTTAAAAGAAAACTGATGCTTGAATATCCGTGTCCATAATAGACTGACTGATATAAAACCACGGCTGATATATCAGAATCTCTTGTTATTAGGGAAGATTAAAACGTAAAAGCTACCGATGTCGTATAGCTCGTATTGTGACATTATTTCTCCTTTGATGAAAGGGGACCTTCTTTTACCTAAAGAAGACCCCCATTTACCAAGAATCATACGAAATGAAAGCCAATACCTCTAGTATCCGGTTGGTGTCCGTTTGCTTATTAAGCCGTCATATCTGTCTTACTGCTTCATTTTGTTCATCATTTCGATGTCTCTCTCTCTCAGGTGAACGAAACTGCCAAAAAACCAGGGGCTCTGTTCATCTCACAGATTTTGTTGAAAACAGCCTTAGAGGATTGTTCCCGTTGATATTATGGAGACATATATCGAAAATGCAAATGGTCGAATTTCGAATGGACAACCTGGCAGCAATCGAAATAATGGACTGTGATCGGACGCATGTTTTACGCGAAGGAAAGTTATTGCAATATCACTGTTTGGCTGAACTTCGCCAAGTGTCCATCAGTGTTGCTTTAAAGGTGACAACACATATGCGAATCGTAATAACGTACTCTGTTTGCAACCTAGACTTTTCACACACTCATAACTCACATATTCTGTGCCTTAGGTAACGTTCCTTTGCCTGCATTATCGACTGAACCATCGACTTTAAATTTTAGAAAGTGTTAGCACGTCTGCCGGGGAAACTGACAGTTGAAGAGCAAAAGATTCTACAGGTCAGGTTAACAGGCGTATCCGTGAGGCCAACGGTTACCCATTATTATGGAACCGACCAGGACAAAACACTTCGTTTGACGGGTCTCACTTTCCGCAACTTGACTCAACTGGTCAACGAGACTTTGGACGCATCAAGCGATAGGTCGGTTGCAGTGTTGTGTCTGAAGATGGTGAAAAAGCTACCAACTTTTGCGCAAGGTGCATTCCACAGCAAGCCTACAATAACTTGTGCAATTGATTAATAATTTAGAAGGATCTTCATCCTTCAATTTTAGTTCTTTGGACAGGCATCATTTGCACTATCGGTTTTGGGAAATTCAATATTCACTCTTTTGACGAGAGAACCGCGATGTATTATAAGTTTTAAATATGAATTCCACAGGAACCTGTTTTTTCTGGATGGATATTTAATTGGCAGTGGTTTTATGATATCTTTTGAAATTGACTTTATACCCTTACTCTGCAAACTGCTGTCTTTGATCTTAGACATGGAATGGGATCTGAAAATTACAGTGCTCTGAGTACACCCGCTGAGTAAACCATAAACATCTTAATGCTTTTCTGGACTGACGGGACATATCCTTGCAAAAAGTTTGCTCATATTCGCTTTTACGCTTGCAAATTATATAATTATGTAAAAATTTGATCCTCAGTCAAATAGTAGTGTGAATGCATTTAGGAAAACTAGGAAATGATGATGGAGACGTAAAAAAACTATAATTTAAAACGGTAAATTTGAATATTTTATTTACCTCAACATCTAACATAACTCCATTCGTTATATAAAACGACATTTTTGAATTAATGTTGTTGTACAAATTAAATTTTTTGTGTTTATTTAGTGAATATGGTTGAATAGATTCTGTCGTAATTTTCTTTTTTCAATGTATTCACTAATTAGTTTACATCAATTTTCATGACGAACTTTAAATTGGTACTTTAGCATATATTTAGTAACGGTATTTTTATTCATTCAGTTTATTGAAGTCGTCGAAATCCTTAGTTACATCGTCTTTTCAGTTAGACTTATTAAGATAAATGGCCATAAATGTAGGTTAGTTTGGAAGAAGTCTAATACCGAAGGAATTATATATGCTATTACGAAAGATAGAACTAAACTGCACGTTAATGTTGATTCTTCTATGAAGGAAATTCAAAATAAGTAAAATAGGTACAAAGATACCGATTTCAGAACTAAAAAAACTTTGACCGAAATTTTTCAGATTCGAGTGAAGCCAAGTTAAATTGTTCACTTTTTTTTGCAGTAAAATTGGAGATTTGTATTTGAAAAGTTATGTCAAGCTATCTTGTAATGTTTTTTGTACAAAATACAGTAACAAAGAATTGTTTGGTTTAGTGCACAAACAACGCACACATTTTTCTTGCACAAACACAAAATGTCCAATATGATAACGCGAATTTAAGACAAAGAAGGCCTTTTTTAATGTTAGTCGTTTAGAAATATAGATTTTTGTGTACTTTACGTTTCCTTTTGGGTTATTTAGAAATGTAGAAGACAGAGGAATAATAAGTTTTTCAAAACTGGCAATGTATATGGCCATTTTTTGCATTTGCAAGATTATATCAGAAAGTTTAATTAACCCGCTAATGCGGGAAATAATCCAACATAAAAAGAAAAGGAGTTTCGTTCATTTCCAGTCAAATCAAATCGTTTTACGTCAGGAAACTTAAAAAAATTCTCAAAATTCTTAAATTTTTATTTTAACATTATTTTTGAAAAATTAAATATACAGAGAAGTTCGTCAGCCGAATATCTTATCAAAACACTTAACTAGAGGAAACCTTTTTTAAAAAACATTTTACTTATCTTCGGAATAGTAGTTTCACGAGTCCACTGCGGACATTATTTACTCCCGACAATTTGGTTTGCTGTTTTGAGGTATTACTTCAAATCAGCAAAGTTGCCATAAAAAAATGAAAGTAATATCGAAAACACTGCTCTCAGGGAGTTACAAGCAGACGCCCAAATAGCTATCTTGCCTGCCCACAAAGGCCAATCAAAGGTTGTGCTCGATAAGGTTGACTACGAAAACAAAATTTGAACGCTCCTTAACGATCGAGAGTCTTATAAAGTCAGTAATACCGCCGGCCTAAAACCACTTCTGTCAAAAGTGAGCGAAACCCTGGGTCGACTTAAGCAAGAAAAGGTCATCACTATCAAGAACTGGTATATGGCGAAGCCAACCGAAGCGGCCATGGTATGGTCTTACGGTCTCCCAAAATTACAGAAGGCAGACGTACCCCTGTGGCCCATTGTGTCCGTCCGAGGCACGCCAACGTACGGGCTGGCAAACTGGCTTTTCCGGAAGCTGAAGTTTCTTACAGTGGGCTCAAAAACGACTCGGCAGAACAATCTCTAGACAAAATCTTAATGATCAGAATTGAACCCGGAGAAATTATGGTGTCATTCAATGTCATCTCACTCTTAATAACCAAACCATAGGCCCTGGCTGTTAAAACCATCCAGGACCTTCTACGACAGAATGACGAGGAAATGCAAAGTCAGCCTACAACTCAAGACCTCATAGAACTCATAGAACACGGTCTCAATACCTTCTTCACATTTGAAGAGACCATATATGAGCAAATTGAAGGCACCTTAATAGGGTCCCAGACCTCCGGGCTCATTGCCCAGGCGGTACTACAAAAACTCGAACGACGGCTATTTGAAGCGTACAATCCCAAATTTTGGGCACAATATGTTAACGTTACCATTGTTATCATCAACTAGAATATAATCGGCAACTGCAAAGATCGATTGATTTCTATCTTTCCCGATCTGCAGTTCACAATGGAGGAAGAAGTGGAGGACATACTTCTTTTCTTAGACGTTCTCGTCTGCCACCAACCGGACGGAAAAATGACGACTTCTATCCACCGTAAACAAAAAACACTTCACAGATATTGAGTTCCAATAGCAACCACCCCTTGCAACACAAGCGAAGTTGCCTACGCACGTTATACCTCCGAATTGAAACCCACTGCAGTACGCTGGCCGCCAAACGAGACGAAGCAAAGGTACTCCGGCAGCTTTTCTGAGCTATCGGCAATACACGAGCGTGCACTAAACGGAGTCAGCAAACCAGCAAAACCACGGACCGAGGAGCCTTGCCCACCGAAGTCCTGGCAGAGCATTCCATACAAGAAAGGGGTATCTGAAACAATGGCTAGATCCTTCGCGCCTCTTGGAATAGGAGTAGCCCACAGGCCCACCACCACTATTTGGCAACAAGTAATGCGGCCAAAAGACCCTATACCGAAACAAGAAACATCGGGCGTTGTCTAATGACTTCAGTGTAGTTGGGGGAGGTGTAATTACGTTGGAGAAAGCAGCCGACAACTTCCAATGCGAATGCACGAGTATCAGCGGTCGATAGATAGGCAAGACCCAGAGTTGGAGGAAGCAGCCTATGTTGCAAAGGTCGGGCACGTCTTAATTTGTAGGCCGAGGTGACGATCACACGTCAAGGCAGATTGAAGAAGCTTGGATGTCGACCGACTGTTCGGTTTACCACCACATAAATTTGCCGGTCCCCTTTTATTGTGTTAAGAACATTCTTATCAAAGGATGGTCACGACATGTAACAAACGGAGCCCTCAACCAGTGATCCCCTCAACCGACATATCTCGGCGGCAGACCACGGCGAGACAGAGGGAAGCCCAACAAACACTGACGCCCCGGCCGCAGACAGTCTCAACGCAGAACACACAGCGGGGAACGGGTATCACACAGAGACGCAACCTATGCAGAGCGGCCCGACCTGGATTGGCTAAATACGCCCGCGGACGAAAGAAGCGGCATATATCGAAAGCCAGGAACCAGAGTATTCACTCTCTGAAGATGGATAGTCGAGATAACTATTCGAAACGTCAGACCACAAATATACCTCGCCCGGTGAGCGCTCTTTCTCTTTCTGACTGCGCTTTATGTATTTCTTATTTTAAAGGTTTCAATGTAAAAGCAGAACAGATGCAAAATGTATAACTTTATCAATGAAAACAGCGAAAAAGAAGTCAATGCTAGCACACTTTTTTCCATGACATTGAATAAATACTAATAGAAAAATGGTTAAATGTACAGAATATTTTTACCTAAAATGTTCTTACTATAAAAAGAAAATATTTGCAAAAATTGATCAAAACATTTTCTTCTTACTTACCATTTTGAACGTGCTTTGATTTACTGTTTGGCCGACCAATTTCTTAATAGCATAGGGTTTTTTTTCAGCGTGACACTCCTCCCGAATTCGCCGAAATTAATGGCCAATTTTCTAATTAAGTGTTATGATGAAAGTTGCACGGTCTTTATTGACAACTGTCCAATTTTAGCCTTTTTCAAAATCCAGGAATGAAAGAAAACGAATGACGTGTTTAAGTCCTAGTCAACCGCACTCATAACAGAAATTTACAGAAAACTGACTTGTTTCTAAGTTAAGAGCAAACAAAGCCCTCTAGTTCCGTTCTAACTTAGTGTAGAAGCGCCAACGAAAACGACGTTTTGAAGTTAGTCGGGCACAGAGGCCAGGCTTGTGTTACTGGATCTTTATGGGGGATAAACAAATGCGTATTGTGTGTAGAAGCGTCATATGCTATTTTTGGAAAATCCAAGCAATAACAGATTGCAAGTTGCGGTGATCTTGGGATAAAAGTTATTTTAGTAAGCAAATGTGGATGAATTCTATTTTCGTCTGTACACTGGCATGTAGAAGGCGTATTTGAAACCAGCAGTATTCCATTTAAGTTTGCACATGTATATATTATGAAGGTTGGTTCTAACTCTGATAGGTTTTCAATGTCTGAAGTATAAATTCGATAGTTCTGTGTGCAATCGAGCTCATCAGGGCGGCGTGCACTGACAACTAAAGATTATTAGAATATGGTATGCACAGATCTGTAATATGGCCGAAAACAGTAATGTCGTGACCAGAAATGCTTGGTTCAGGCAAGTGATCCTCGCCGACATCCTTAATCGATCAATTGCTCAAATAGAGGGAAAGGGTGTCAGGTGGATTTCCATTGGGAAAAGGTATGAAGATCATTTCTATGAAGTGCAGATTTATGTCGCGATCTGACTATTTATATCGATAAACAACTTTTAAATCATCAGCAAACATAAAGCAACCTACCATGGTGAAATTAATCATAAGCATAATTGGCAAGAAGGCAAAAAAGGGTGGGCCATGTAGGCTACCCGGAATAGCTCCATTACTCTCAAACGTGGCTTAAAAAACATGGAAAATAATAAGTCGTTGCGAGTGAGCCTTCCAGTGCTAGGATATTCTGTTCAGAAGCTTGCAACCTATCCAGGAAGAGAATGGTCTTAACAGGAAAATGTAGTTTTGAATAGGATCAAAGGCCTTAGTGAAATCAACAAGGACAAGAAAAGGGGTGAACCACTGTATCTATATTGTAGCATATAGTCAAAAAAGGTAATTGACAGTTGTCACAAAACCCATTATCTTCTTTTTTAAAAAGGGCTCCAAGATGTTCAACACTGTAGGGAATTTATTCATTGCATTTATCTCGTCAAATGACTTCAATCGGCAGTGCTTGCATATAGGCACTATGAGCAATTCCATCCATAAAATAGGGAGAGTTTTGCTTTTAACAGCAAGATTGGGTAGCTTACTCAGAAGCTCGCGAAATATATCATTCGGTTCAGCTTTTTGGACGCTGACCGCGACGTTATCTGTTTGTGGACTATGAGGTTGGCGAAACCATCGAATGGCTACCATCACGGATCTGAGTCTAGAAGCCATAGTTTTAATAACTGCATCATTCCAAGCGCAGAGGTTTGCAATTGGAGTGACCAATCATTAAACGTTCTGGATAAGCACGAATTGAAGCTATCAACCGTAGACTGAACATCAACTGTGGGATTTCCTACGGTGGCATGAGGTGCGGTGTGCTGCGCTTTTCGCTGCCCATATTATGTGCGCGAAGAGAGATTCACAAAATGTAACGAAGTGTGTCCAAACACGATTATCTGATTGACCAACAGTTTTCCACAGAAGGACTTCTAAGCCTGCCGATAGATCAGTACGCAGAACGGAAGTCTCATTCTGTATATCGCAACGATATTATATTCTATGTGGCCTACGATACAGCTAAGCACACCTGATCGTTGACATCCACAGTTTTCTTACGGGGAACAAAACGAAAAATCAGTGGATTCAGACCTTTTTCATGTGTCAATACAAGCATTAACATCCAAACATGGGTACAAATCAGACAAGTCCTTAACATTAAGATGTGTCGGTAATTTGCACGCATTTGCTGATCAGCAATGGTAGAAGAAAACTATATTTTATGGAAATCATGTAGTCCGCTCCAGTTTAAGTGTAAAAGGGCAAAACCATTGTCTCAAAGAACGATAACTCACAGGAGTTTATTTCGAGAACCCCGCTTGGGTCGCATTTAGCAGTTTAGTCTCTGTCAGATGGCGCATCATCTTTCCTTTGCTTATGGTCTTTAAGTTTTTTGATGCTGTAGGAAATGTATTTATTGGACTTGAGTCATCAAATAACGTCGGTTGGTCGTGCTGGACTGTAGGTAACATGAACGATTCCGTCCATAAAGTGGAAACGTTTAGCTTTTAAAAGCATGATTACATAGCCGACAAAGAAGACCCGGAAATAAATGACTCGCCTCAACATCTAGGAATCTGACTAGGAGGCCATCGTGCCCCGGATTATGAAAGTGAAATTAACGCCAAACACCTACGGTCACATCCCAGAGAATAAAAGTTACAGCTTCAAGAATGGCGCCCGTTCAAGCCCGGATGTTTGGATTTAAAGCGACCGAATTAATGAAGCGTTCTCGATAGAAAGGGATTGTCTTTATTAGCCACCAACCGAGCATTAGCCATGAGGTTCCCTTGGGGGTCCTCAAGTTTAGAGTACTGTTCTTTCTCTGTATTTTTAATGTTTACGAAGAGTGTTTCGGAATATTTAACAGAGTGTTTCCGGCAAAGAGGACCCCATCGGCTGACAATTTTCATTTTTGTCGGAAAATATCTAAGGCTGGTCAAAATTAAGTATGATCAACGGCACAACGGAAGTCTCGTTCTGTGAATATGTGAGAGCCTACGCAGCCTACGGGAGGTAAAATACATCCCTGATATAAAATATTCTCTTACGTGGAACAAAACGGGAAATTGTTTGATCCATATCGTTTAAGTGTGTTTCGTTACAAATTATCAAATCATGGCGAGAAAACAAGGAATTTGTAGGAAGTAAAACATGTCAGCATTTCCTCCTTATTTGCTGACCGGCAATAAGGAAAAGTAAACTATACTTTTGGAGAACGTAACGCCTGCCTCCAATCTCAATTAGGTACAAAATGTGAAATGGGTATAACTCACAAGTGCGTCTAAAGATGACATTGACAATTGCTGGCAACCTCTGCAGAAACATAGATCATGAATTGTTGATTCTCGAGTGGGAAAATTCACAACCTGAGCCAACTTACTGATATCTACGGTCTCACGTACGTTCTTGAACTTTGAAGGACTGGAAAGTGGAAACCATTTAACTTCGGGAAGACTGTGAAGGTATTTTAGCCAAAACGTTCAACATGCCACTCAATTATATCCCCAACTGGACGACACGAACTGCCCTAAAGGCATTCCTACTCAATAGTTATGACTGAATTATATTCGTTTATAGATGATTTTTGTTCCAACAAATGTTAGATTCATTGAAAAAAAGCAGTACAGCTCAATTTTTTAAAAATAATCCTAATCGTATTTTTTTATTTAAACAGACAATACCGTTTTCACAGATTTAAAATTGCCAAATATGTTATATGGTGCAATACATGAACAATAAGTTATGTTGTTTTATATGTGTTTTCTAGAAAACATGCCATAATCTCGATGGGTATTGCAAAGTAGTTAGGACAATCTTTACCACGTATGTCATATATTTTTACAGAATATGATCGTTTTAGATAGCTGCATAGGAGCTCGTTCCAGAAGCGCTTATCCTGACATTACTGAAGAAGCTTGAGATTATGTTGTACGCAAATATTGTTGGCTAGGAGTCAACGAAACACTCCAGAATTTCGGGCCACATGATATAAGGAAAGGAACAATGGTACCCTAGTTTTGTGATTAATTAAGGAGCTAAGAAAATTAATGATGAGACTTCTTTTATCGACTATTGGTTTTTCAAACTCGTCCCT
>JAYGXS010000353.1:0-15509 GCA_036362985.1 Ligula intestinalis
TATTGTGGGCAATTGAAAAGCATGTTGCAGGATACAGTGGAGCCTCGGGTGACGAGCAGCCCTCTCTAAGAGCATTTCAGATAACGAGTGAGCCACTCGCAGACAATTTGTTTGGGTTGACGAGCTTCCACACAGGTAACGAATTGTCAGTGCGTGCAGGTGTGCCCTTGAGTCTTACTCTCAGGCCGTTGACCCCCCCGGTCACCTGCAGCCAATCAGTGAACTGATGCAGTTTGATTGGCTAGGAGCTCTGGCGATACTGGGACCGAAACTCATGCGGCTCCAGCCACGAGCGGGAGACAGACAGAGGGACAGCGCGGATAGCGACAGCATTGGCAGACGAAGATGAGACGAGTCAGCGGTGGCGGCGGGACGGATCGCGACTAAAATTTGTAATGCACGATACCGCCAAAGAAGCTGCTCGCCGAAAATCGTATTGTCAAAGGGTAGAAGGACACGCTGTTACATATACTGCATATTGATGTGTTTTGAGGTGGGACGGATTAATTATCCCTCTTATTAATCTCAATGAAGACATTGATTTCGCAAGATAAACGCTTCACGTGACGAGCTCGGTGCCATGACGGACTAAACTCCTTAACCGAGGCGACCTGTGTAATTTATCTTTAGAACCCGCAGCTTGTCAACTTCGAGTCACTGGGAAAATCCCTAGCTGCCACCAAAAGGCGAGATAGCGAACACTCAGAACTCAGAAAGGACAACGATTTTGAGCATCTGAAGTATACAGTTCAGAGGACAAGTCATAACAATGAAAGGTTTTATCTACATCGAACACCAAGCAGAGAGGGAAAGAGATTAATTTGTATAGGAAATGTGAAACGCATCACCAGCAACAGTATAACAAAATATCGCGACAGTAGAGTGACGGTTCATTGAGGTCCGTCTGTTGTTAACCAAATTTGCGTGCATGCTCATCCTTCTCGCGTCTCACGCACGAGTGCCCGCCCAGTCTGGCCAATCACCTTCAAAGTTGATTCACACTGGACGTTACTGCGACGAATGTTACGCCTTCACATTTCGGACACCGGCCCCCTCGCGGATGGTTGTGCATTAGACCATCTGCCAACTTCCTCCAACGTATGTCCCAGGACCTCTGCACCTCTGGCATCTCACCTCTTCTCTTTTCCCTACGAAACCAGGCCTGAAGATCGCAGCCGCAAGGGTTGTACATAGTAACTTAACCTACCACGATACGTTTTCTGGAAACTGTGGGGGTACCGCTCCGCACGACTGAAAGGAGTCGGACGCTTAAAATGAACCTGCAAACTATAATCGTCCACAATAGGGACCTCCACTCAAAAGACGGAGACTTCTACTTACGCAACTGTTCGTCCGTCAACTCCTGACACATGCAGGAGAGGAAGAAGTTCGCCTTGTTGAGGAAACGCGTGTGCTCCTGTATCAAGGCCTCCGACGCAGTGACACGATCGAGGACTTCGAAGAGGATTTTAAAGCCATGCGAGGCGACAAATTGTTGTTGACACAGAAGGCTGGAACGCACTAGGGCTGCAGCAAACAGAAAGAAATCGGGTTATCGATGTGACATTGAAAAGCACAAGTGAGCGTCAACTGAAGAGGCAGAAGAGGTTCGTAAAACGAGATTATGTTAGGAAAACAAGGAAATAGCAGCACCGCGGATATAGGCACTTTTCCGTTATTAAAATACCCGTAGAACACACACAGGCTGGGAATAAAGTCAACTGCCATCCACCACAACAGAGAGTTAAGGGGACTAAGGTGAGAGGACCGCCCTTTAAACGGAGTAAAAAAGGTGCCTGGCAATAAATGTTAGCGATTGGCGTTGGCCAGAGCCACGTAAAACTCATGGAGCCGTATGGCGTCATAATTACACCACCTTCTGCTACTGGCGCTCTACAATATTATTATTTTTTATTTTTATTATTTTATTATGCATAATTCATCGCTTACGCTTTCTCGTCCTCATACTCAGGCGAAGATATCCGCGGTCTTATTTATGCAAACTGCAACGATCCCGTCAATGATCGCATCGACCGCAACTTAGAACCAGGGTTTACGCGGCCCCAAAACGTTCCCCTTAGTTTGATCGCAGTGCACAATCGTGGCGGGTACTTCCGTTTTTGCAAACTTGTCGGCGGACTCTGCCATCAGCAAGAAATTATCTGGTCACAACACCCACACTTCGGCGATGATCCCCGTCACCGCCTCTCCCGACGATCCACTCCCCGTTTCGATCTAGCATATGACCCTACGAAGAGCGACAGTTTTTTTCTCCTAAAACATCCCAAGGATTCTTTTTTACTTTCCGCTCTTCCTTCCTTTGTCCCACTTCAGTAGCTCATGTCATGTGGCATCGCCAATAAGCTGAAGTACTATTTTGGAGACACACACGTACACAAGTAGGGAGTTCAAAGGTACACACCTATATTTCTCTCAAATTAACTGAACAGAATCCTGTCCGCGCCTCAAGGTTATTCTCCTTCCAAAATGCAGTGGACTTACAGTCTGCCGACTGCAATAAGGGTGCACGCGCGCATCTAGACAATAACTGCTGTTGACGCTTCTTGTAACACAACATATCAGCGGTAGCCAAAGCCCTTGAACTTACTCCTACAAACTCAATAACAGCAGCCAACGTCAGCGAATCTGCCTCCAGCAGGAGGGCTTCGAAGCTGTCAGTAGGCGGCTTGACCTTGCTAGCAGCCACTGTTGCCCGCGACGAGAACTCGTGCTTCTGTACTGCTGTCTTTCCGCCTCTCCTTCTAGACGAGACAGGTCCTGAAATGTGGTGGTTAGAGTATATCCATTATTTTTAACCACGACACTGATACATGCAATCAATCAGCAACTTCAAAGCAGGCTGTACGTGTTTGTTAACTCCGGCACAGGTGAATTTGAGAGGTGGCATGATCAGGTAACGGCAAAGCGCCTCATAAAGGTCGTGGCGGACAGCCAACAATGGTGTCCGGCCTCTGCGTTCGACACCCACTGCCCTGAGGTCACGCAATTTCACAAGGCGCGCCTTCGACTCACTGGCCTAAAGACCCCTGACCGATTTTCCCGCGCGCACACACGCACGTCCAAATAGCCGTGGCTGTCAAGGGGCCACTTGAACGAAGAAACCCACGACCGATGCAGCAGGGGACCACTATACGCGACACCCCCTCGGACAATGCAACACCCCAATTGATCACCACTTAAACTTGCTTCAGAATCACATAAAAAGGCTGCTACCACCCTGTCAGGCCATCAATTTCGGCGATGTCCACTGTATGCTCCACACGTGACGCCCGCATACACGTGCACTGCAAATGTCCTAGAAACGTCTCGCAGCGTGGGGATCCACGAATCAGCATGCACGCCAGAATCCCCCTCACAAGCGATTGGTCAGGATTAGTCTAGAAGGGCCAAAGCCTTATAATAGGCTGTGGTGGACACGCAAATTCTATTCCGTTGTCTCTGTACCGTCCTGAATAAAAGCATGCTATCAGAACCACTCACTTGGCTTTTTCTGCCTATTAGTCGGGTCCGATTAAACTGGGCTATAAGATAAAGCTTGTCGTACCCAGATCTGAAATGACTGGACGCAGTCATTACCAGCCCTGGCTTGGCTAGGAGTTAATGCTGCCTGAGACACGAACGCAAGGTTATGCGCACAATAAATCCATCATTCGGGTGACTTCTACCATTTACTTACAAATAAGAATTTAGCCTAATGATTGATAGTAGCACAATTACTACTAAGACCTTACAAGATATTACCTAAACAGCTTAAATTCACAATTAAAAAACACAGCTAATAGGTATTTTCACCACTAAATGACGATCAGCAACAAACGCACCTGAGATGCCCGCAAATATGCCTCTGAGGTTTCCGTTATCTTCTTCTTTCGCAAAGAGTTTCAAAGAAACTTCCAGTAGACCATTATTGACCGC
Source organism: Ligula intestinalis (assembly GCA_036362985.1). NCBI lineage: Eukaryota > Metazoa > Platyhelminthes > Cestoda > Diphyllobothriidea > Diphyllobothriidae > Ligula > Ligula intestinalis. The sequence goes on from JAYGXS010000353.1 coordinate 3,937, forward strand.
AATCTTCTGGGCAGCCTCATTGTTTTGGACGATGTTCGCCAAGAGGTTTCCGGTCTGGCAGTAGAGAGGACTCGGTGGTTGCTCGAAAAGGGTAACAAGAAGCTCAAGGCCGCCAATTTTCAGAAAGATATCAGCCAGGTTTATATCTTCAGTTAAGTCTATCAGATTTTCGAGTGACTCGGTGATCTTTGCCCTGGCCCCTTCATCGGTTTGATTAAGGTTCTCAATAATAACGGCGATGCTTTTACGCATCTCATCAACGAGGTCTACTGTCATGTTTTCCAATGCTTCACGTAGCCATCTCGCCGTCTGTTTAAAAAACAATGAACAATTTCACGTACATTTATCAATAACTTTCTACTACCCACTACTTAAATAATATGACTAGAACGTTAACTTTGGCATCTGGTTACTCACCGCAATGCGTCAAAATATACGGAATATTGAACTACGGAATGAGTGAGTGGGTACCTACCTCAGGATCCATCGGTTGGGCATTTGACTCAAAGTCAGAGCCGGCTCTCATGCAGAAATTGAACAAACCCCGAAGATTGTGCGGGACGCGATCCATCGGTAATAGGCTACAAGTAATCAAAGGTTAAACAATATGGATTTTTGAAAGGGTTCTTTGATTGCAAAATATGGGGGCAAGTCTAACTATAAGATCCATTCGTAGGTTTCAAAAATTCTCATCAGAGAGTTCAGAAGAGTAGTTGGCGAGCATACGTAGGCATTCGATAAATCCTCCTCAGACCATTAAACTGATATGGGAAGGACATTAAGGTACAAGGTAAACATGCGGGCAATTACGTTCATAATTACAGAAAAATTAATCATATTAAAAGGGGAGGGGTTGAGGGTTGATAATATGCGGCTATTTACGCAGCAACGAGGATTTTTTGAAACTGGACAGGAGGAGGGGGAAGAGAGTGAGAAAGCGCGGAAAAATGCAGGCAGATTTTGACCATTGGCCATGCCAAGCTGTTTTTTTTGTTTGTGTGTAACGGCATTCACCTCAGGCGGGTTGAGCCGGCATCAGTTTTGACGTTGACTGTATCACGAATCACAACTGTCCAGGTGCGTTGATCTTGCGCCTTTTCACACGAGAGCGCCATCCATTCACGGTTTCACTGGCGTAGGCCGTAGACGCATGGGCCGGAAACTGACGACAGATCCTGCCTGACCGTTGCTGTCCAAGTTTTTAGCTGCCCGCCGCGACGTTTGCACCAGGTGGGGGGAGGCGTCGCCACAAGCAGGTCACGAATCAGCTCACCATCATCACGCCGGGCCGCATGCCCGAACCACCGAAGTCGTCTCTGAAGCAGGAGTGGAGGGAGAGCGTCCAGGTGACAGCGTCGGCGGAGATCGGAGCAGCGAATTCGGTCGACGCGTCGGTGACGAAGGATGCGGCGTAGGCAGTCATTGTCAAACACCTCAAGGCGCCTCATGTCCTCAACACGCATAGGCCATGTCTCTCCGCCATAGAGCAGGATAGATCGAACCACTGCTTGGTAAACACGGGACTTTGTGCGTAGTGATATTCCCCTTCTATTCCATAGAGCAGCGCACAGTCGGTAGAAGGCAGATCGGGCACGGTTGACGCGTGATACAACCTCGTCGACACCTTGACCCGTTTCCGTGACCAAAGAGCCTACGTATCTAAACGATTCGACCTTTTCGAGAGGAGCGCCGTCGAGAACAATAGAAGTGACAGATGTAGGGGGCACACAGGAGAGCATGACTTGGGTCTTAGTCGCGTTTAGACGTAATCCGATGGATCGGGCACGATCATTGACCTTGTCCAACGCCTGCTGAACTGCATTACCGTTGTCGCCAAAGAGGACGACGTCATCAGCATACGCCAAGTCAGTCAACCACTTCGAGCGATCAAACTGCACTCCCGGGAAGTCATGATCCAGTCCACCGCATAGTTGAACAGGGTTGGTGAAAGGGCACAACCTTGGCGGACGCCCGTCCTGACGCTAAAGGCTTCCATGTCACCGTTCTGCGTCCTCACCCGTGTGGAAGTGCCACGATAGTATGCCTGCATGAGATTGGGAAGCTTAGGTGGTAGACCGTCCGTCCTCATTATGTTCCACAGCGAACTGCGATCAACAGAGTCAAATGTGGCAAGACCTTATAAATCATCATGAAGGCTTCGTTGGGTTCCGCAAGGTTCAATGTTATTTATAAGGTCGCACCAAACTATCCAAAGTCTCTGGGTCAGGGTTTGCTAGCAACAGCCTACGCATGCTCGCCAACTACTCTCCTGAGCATTCGTAGGTTTGAGATCCACAGAAACATTCAAAATGCGCAGTAGGAAGATTTTACTTGCCTCGTCTAGCAAAAGGAAGAAACGACTGATTTACACCGGTAGCTAAGCCTTCCTCATCCAACCTCCCAGACGAAAGCCCTCAGTAGTTCTACGACATCGTCTTCTCGTTTAACCAATGAAAACTTGAAGGCAGGGGAATCAACCTGTATCGTTAAAAAACTACTCTTTAAACTACTGTAGCGCCGATAGTTGGTCAGTGAAGTCTGTATACGCTGTCGCCTAGTTACAGATGATGAGAATTTTGAAAGCTTGTAGAATATTTCCTAAACAAACCGAAGTGATTAATAAGGAAGAGATCATGACAAACAACGGGAATTAAACCAAATTTTCGGTATTTCACGTGGAATAAGCTTCTATTTTACTTCAAATGCGTCATTTGGTTTCGCTTTGGGTGAAAAAGTATGGACATCGGAAAACTAACTCCGCTCCTCAACCCAACGACACCCGCAAGATCAGCGTTTTTCGACAATGCAGATCGAGAGTCGATACGAAACATGAATTTTACTTCGGTGAGCTTGTTTTATGAAAGCGATCGGAGTTCTAAATTATACAACATTATCATGCACAACGGGCGCCAGAGAAAAGTAAATGTTTGACCAAATAACAGAAATTAGAAGCCCAAATAAAAAGACCACAAACGGGAGCAGGAGTGTCCGAAAACGCGAATTTTCAGCAAATGAAAAATGACGGAAACCGCCCACAAATAACAATACTAGAAAATGACTAGGTGAGGAGCAATGCAACTTTCCTGGCCAAAATAAAAACTGGCAATATGCGAACACCGGAGATACTGGTGAGAGGCATAGCTGAGGGTTACCAGCAAAAAGTGAAGCGAACTTGAGCTTGAATAGAAGTGAAGCAGAATTTGTCAATAAAATAAACAGTTGTGGAGTAAAAAGTCAAATACCAAGGAGTGGGGATGGTTGGGACCTGATAAACCGGTTACGCTAGTAAATATCAGTGAGCTCGATTAGCAACAGCTGTAGACTACCCATTATATCGCTGTCTTGCAGGATGGATAACCCTTTAACTACCAAGCTGATAATTAGCAAACGCACGTTGTTTTAAACATGACACTCCATTAACGTTATGTTACCTTATGTCAATTCTGGATTCATGCCACAGCGGACACATCGTTCGGCTGTCCACTTCGGTCTCACCGTACTTAAATAAATGAGAGCGAACTGTGGGGAAGTTTTGGCAGAAGAAAACAAACAAACGTATGCGCATCGCTGTGCACAGGCCACAATTTTTGGACAATTAGCCAGCAACGACACAATATGCGATACCAATCAGAACGCTGTTTACAACTACATACGTATTCTTGTTCAAGTAGGGGGTGCTTAGTTTCTTTTCTGTTTGGCTCTTGCGTTGGCAATATCCTGCTGCGGTTAAACTAATTAAGAAATAATCTGACCACCAGGTTTTCAGGACCTGTACCGTCTACGGCAGTGGTTGTCTGGATGCGCGTGTGTACACTACTTGTAGTGGGGCAGACTGTTAAGTCAGTTTATAACCTTCAATTTCAATATATTTAAGACAAGACTCCAAAGGCCCGCAGGAATCCCTTCAAAGATAGTTCAAGACAGAAAAATAAACTCAAACAGGACGGCGATCCTCGAAAGGAAGTGGGAACCGCTGACTGGTTGAGTAGACGTTGTCATCCACGGCCATAAGAAAAAAAGACATCAAGCCGTCTTTAAAAAGTGGGAACCGACATTGCTTGGACAATATCCTCACAAAGGGAGTTCCAGTCTTTGATGATCCGACGGGAAAACCAGTAATTCTTAGGCAGATAGTCTGAGCGTTGCTCGAATGGGCGCGCAAATTGTGCAGTTACGGTGAATTTATATGCATTCGAAGGAACCGTACACATTCATAACAAATAACACAAACATAACAATCGCAATGTTCAAAGAAATGTTTGGATTACCTTTGTAAAATACGGATCGAAAAATACCACGAGAATATGCTCGAAAACTCTCAACAATTTACCATTCTCTGCCTGAATTCAAGCGCAGTAAAACAACTCAGTCAAAATTGAAAAATAGTATGTTTCAGATGCAAATGTGTATGAATTCTTTAGAGACCTTCTGTCAAAATATTCGCCAAACTGCAACTGAAACTGGATACTGGGATGCAAAGCGGAAATTTTGGGAAAAGATGTGAGGTTCAGTGCCATTGTGACACATTTTTACATGTGTTGTTCGAGTATATTTTTGTTTAATTACTCTTTATCTATGTATTTCCGTCTAAATTGACACATTTTTGGTGATCAGTGTTCATTGCAAACTAGTGCTTCAAGCGCATATGCGTGTTTCTCCTGTCGCACCTTTCGTTGGGCTAAGAATAACTGAATAGTGAGCCTGATCGGCCTTCGGGACACAACCATATATGCCCTTCAATTCTATTCGCGCTCACTCAACTAACTGAGACAACGCTGACCGACTCTTATTACCGATTCCTAATTATCACTTACAGGATGTCAGATTTCGTGTTAGAGAAGGCTTGTTTTTCTCTGCAGTGCGTGCACTAACGCATCTCTCGTGTGCGCAAATTAGAGTTATCACAGTGATTGTGTTAATTTTAAAGGAGGCAAGGCACAGCATAATGTGGAAAATGAGCAAGTTTTTGGAAGAGGATTTTTGCAAAGTTTTCAGGTCACATATATGCTGTATTTTTAGGTTTTAGATAGGGTTTCGCTTTGGTAAGCATTAGAATCAGGTACACAAGCAGAATAAGGGTAATTTTAGAATAGGGGTTATTATTTTGTGTTATATTTATGATTAAATATGGTCAATTATTGTTGTGCTAGTTTAAGATACAGGATTGTATTGAGGACTTGAATCAAAGATCGAGAATACAGTTTGGATTGTGATTAGGGTGTCGTTTAATTTGGGGATTTATTAAGGATTTAGCATCTTCAGAGGTTTCTGGCTTACTTTAAGAAGTATTTTTGACTAAATTTTGGAGAAGAGCACGCCGACTACCGCCTTTGCAGAAACTAGAATGCATTGTGTGTTATAGGCAATTAAGGAAACTGGGAAAATATATATTTTAGAACACCTAGATGAAAGCAAGTTTTATCCGCCACTTCTCTTTTAGCAATTCTGCAAACAATTAAACAATTTTCTAAATAACTTATCGTACATCTTGATTAGACATTGTACACCAAAAAGCAGTGATGTAACGTCCGCGAGAACCGTTTTAACTGGCGTTTTTATCGATTCCTCGGCCTTGTGTATCCATTGTAACAACCCAGACTGAACCAGGTGTGTTTTGGTGGGCTAACCCCCCCCCCCCCCCTTTTTGATTTTTCAGGATCCAACGTCCGATCGACGCCATTTTCGATATCGATAAGTCTACCTCGATTTTGTCCCTCTCTAACGATTTAGTGTTACAATCTTCCATATCTCCCCTCTTTACGTTACATATTTTCCTAGTTCAGTCCCTTTTCCACGTCTTTATTGCGATCATACCCTAGTAGAAATTGTAGGGGCTTTATCACTACAAATATACAAAACGTCTTAGCAAATACGCCATGGAAAACTTTCGAGGGTAGGCTAAATGCTAATAAGGGATTTACTAGACTATTCTAGTGGAAAATTCGTAAAGAGATTGACGGTGAAGATTAGAAATGATACAATTCACTTAGATCCTTCACGATCCTAGTCGGCAGTAGTCAAGTAGTCGACTTGCCAAAGGATAACTCTCGAGGACTGAGGTCCAAGTTTGTTGGGCTGCGAGTCGCAAAAATGGAGAGAAAACTCGTTTGCAAATTGTCGCTGGATTCTCCTGGAGCCCGAAAGTGATTACCAGAGAGGTGTCGTTGAAGGGCAAAATAAACAGCGGCAGGTGAGGAGAAAGTTGAGCCGTGGGGGGTGATTAGCAAGATAGTTGCTAGCACGCGTCAAAACCGAAAGTGTATACGTGTGTTGTATTTAGTTTTAACAAAATTGGTTATTGATAAATTTAAACAACACATAAGTAGGGCCAAGAGCCCACATAACTCCCCCACCAGAGCGTTGGTGGGTTACAAACGCTCGACAAAAGAGGATTTACGAAAAGGTTAAACAACAAAGTCTCGCAAGTTGGTAGGAAAGCGAACATGTCTACCAGAACGAGTGGAAGGGAGGGGGAGGAGTGGAAGGGGTGGGGAGGGTGGCGGTGGGCCGGGGGTTGCAGGTGGAGTGCAGGGTAAAGGTGCCCCGAAAGTGGACGGACCAGGTGATAGTGGAGTGCATTCAACGTAGGCCGGCTTTAGTCTGTCGATGGAGACTGTATCAGTAGCATCAGCCCTTTGAATGACGAAATATTTGTCCTTCCGTTCAAGTACTTTGAAGGGACCATCGTATGGTGGGCAAAGGGTCCTGCGAACTGTGTCGTGCCGGACAAACACGAATGGGGTTGTGTGCAAGTCGTCGTGCACGAAAACGCGTCGAGGTGTCGCGCGGGTGGGGGTTGGGCGTAGTGCGGCCATGCGTTGCTGCAGCTGTTGCACGAAGGTGTTCGTGGCGTCAGGGGTGACGGAGGAAGACTGCACGAGCTCACCAGGTAAACGGAGGGATGTGCCGTAAACAAGATCGGCGGCAGTGCACTGAATGTCTTCCTTAACAGCCGAGGAGGACGAATGGCAGGTTGTCACATCAACGATGACTTCAACTGACGGTGAAGGCGTTCCACGAAGCCGTTGGATGCTGGGTGGTAGGCAGTGGTGGTGATATGCGAGCACCCAAGCAGTTTGGTGAACTCACGGAAGAGTGCAGACGTGAACTGACTTCCGCGGTCAGTGGTGAGCGTAGCTGGAACACCGAAGTTGGCTATCCAGTGCGTAAGGAAAACCATGGCAACATTCTCTGCCGAGGTATCCGAGATGGGAACGGCGATGGGCCATCGTGTGAAACGATCAACAGCAGTCAGAATGTGCGTGAAACCGCGAGATGGGGGTAACGGTCCGACTAAATCCATGTGGACGTGTTGAAAACGGGCGTCGGGAACCGCGAACGTGCTGGGAGGTGAAACGGTGTGTCGTTGGACCTTATTCTTTTGACAGGCTAAGCACTGCCTGGTCCAGTTAGCAATTTCGGTGTTCACCTTTGGCCAGACGAAACGGGCTGTGATGAGTTTGCGGCCGGCACGAACACCGGGGTGGGGTAGCGAATGGAAGTGGTCGAAAACAACCTTCCGGTAGGATTGGGGTACTACAGGACGAGGGGTACCTGTAGAAAAATTACACACGATAGAGCCTGGTGCCGCGGGGAGCGGAGCCTCCCGCAGCTGAAGCACAGAAGACGCAAGCATTTCAATGATGGAGTCATCAAGCGCCTGCGCTTCCGCAAGCTTCGACAGATCTAACGTGGTGATAAGAGCGTTGACCTCAGGACAGGACAAGGCATCAACAATAACATTCTCATCACCGCGGACGTAGCGTATGTCTGAGGTGAATTGAGAGATGTAATCCAGGTGACGTACTTCGCGTGGCGAATATCGATCTGGCTTAGCTTTGAGGGCGTAAGTGAGAGGTTTGTGATCCGTGTGGACCGGGAAATCTCTCCCCTCGAGTAGGTGTCGAAAATGACGGGTGGCCAGGTGAATGGCGAGAAGTTCACGCGAGAAAGTACTATAGCTAGTCTGCGCCGGCTGAAGCTTCTGAGAGAAAAAAGCTAGCGGCTGCAACTGTTCGTGGACCTGTTGCTGCAGAACTGCGCCTACGGCAATGTTGGAGGCATCGGTGGTCAGAATAAGTTGTGTATCAGCATCGGTGCTGAGATGATGAAGCAGGGTGGCGTTCGCGAGTGCTTTCTTGGCTGCCTCGAATGCTGCAAGAGCACTGGGTGAAAGTTGAAGCGACTTGGACTTTGACTTCAAAAGATCCGTCAAAGGTGCCAGGATGGCGGCGCAATTTGGTATGAAACGCCGGTAGTAGTTGATTAGGCCGATGTAACGACGAAGCTGAGTTATGGACTTCGGGACTGGAAAAGACAACACGCTTTGCGCCTTGTCTAGGAGGGGTGTGATCCCGTTTTGGTCAAGATGATGGCCAAGAAAATCCAGAGAAGTGACGCCAAAAAGACACTTATCGACGTTGAGCTGTAGACCATTATGTTGAAAACGATCGAAAACTTGGCGTAAGTGTTCAAAATTTTCTTCGGGTGACGAGCTGGCGACAAGGATGTCGTCGATGTACACAAACGTGAAGGAGAGACCGCGCAAAATGTCATCGACAAAACGCTGAAACGTTTGGGCCGCATTCCGCAAACCAAAAGGCATGCGAAGGAATTCAAACAAGCCGAATGGAGTCGTGACGGCGGTTTTAGGGATGTCCTCCTCCGCGACCGGTATTTGGTGATATGCTCGCACGAGGTCAATCTTGGAAAAAATCGTCTTTCCAGCCAACATATGGGAAAAGTCATGAATATAGAGAATCGGGTACCGGTCCGGGACTGTAGCTCGATTGAGAGCACGATAATCACCGCATGGCCGCCAATCATCAGATGACTTTTTGGGAACCATGTGCAGTGGTGAAGCCCATGGACTGGACGAAGGACGGATAATCCCCAAATTCAACATGTGCTCGAATTCGTTCTTCGCGATTTGTAGCTTCTCAGGATGAAGCCTACGCGGATGATCATGGACCGGTCTGCCGGTGGTAGTGATATGATGGCGAACAGCGTGTTAAACCTGCTCCGTAAACTGACAAGGCTTAGAGAGGGAAGGATAATCCCTCAAGATGTCAGAAAATGGCGGGCTTGGCACGGCCAAGTGGATGCCAGCGGAAGGCTCACGCGAAACTAACCCGACAGTAAACAGCTGAGTGGTAGGATCTAGCGACTTCTGATGTTTAAGGTCGACTCTGAGGCCGAAGTGTGATAGGAAATCCGCTCCAATGATAGGCGACTGGCCATCGGCCTGGATGAAGACCCATTGGAAGCGGCGACGAAGCCCGAGGTCTAAAGTTAGGGACCGCTGACCGAACGTGGCGATCGAAGTGTTGTTCGCAGCCTGAAGTGTAAACTGCGATGGCTGGAGATGATGACGACGAGGGGGCGGTACAACGCTAACCTCTGCATCTGCATCGATCAAGAAACGGAACCCTGTGGACTTGTCGGTCACGTAAAGCAGGCGACTGTGTCGCGAGTGGCCAGCACCAGTCGTCGCCATTACTGGCTGGCGGCGCCGTTTCCCGAACGTGAACGTCGAGCATAAGAACAAGGCGGGACGCATTTAATAGCATCCGGGCGGAATGTTCGGTGGTACCAGCAGACTTTGTCGTCTGCACGCTCTTTTGAGTTAGAGCGGTTGCGGCTTGTAGTGGGACGACCGGTTTGAAGCCGGTTGAGTGTGGAACACATCGTGCTCACTTGAGAGCACAATAAGCTGACAGTATCTTTAAGATCCTGCAGGTCGTCATCTCTGTGGTCTGTAACGTCTCGAATCGGTTGAGTGGGTGAAGTAGACCGCGGGGATGAGGTACCAAGCGATTTAGTGGACTTTCGCTGTGCACGGCTGTCAGGTTTACGGTCGGATCGTGAGGCCGAAACCTGGGAGACGGCATGCTGAGGTACTGAAGTCGAGGCTTGGTTTACAGCGTACGAACTAGTACCGGGGTAACATTGTTGGATGCGGTCTGCGTGCTCCGCGAGTTTGGTCAGCGGAACATCATCATCGAGTAGGGCGAGTACTTGTTGCATTGAATGGGGTAATTTATCCATCCAAATGCGACGAAAAATAGAATCATCTAAGGTGCGACCAGCAAGCAGGTGACGCATGTGGCGCATTAGAGCGGAGGGGGTTTGGTCGCCAAGCTCGACGTTGCTGAGGAGTTGACGAAGTTTGCTGTCGGCAGATTGTGCCGTACGTTCGAGAATAGCCTTTTTTAAGCTAGAGTAAGGTTTGACTTTAGGGATAGGATCAAGGAGATCCTGAACGGCGAAAGCGATGTCGAACGGTAAGTACTGCACGACGTACGCGTAACGCGAACGCTCGCCAGTAATCTGACGTGAGGCGAAAACAGCTTCGATCTGTTTGAACCAGACTGTCGGGTCGCGCACTTCGTAAGGGGGAAGCTTAATAGATATCTGAAAAGCCTGAGGCTCGTCGTGAGCAGATGGTGCACACGAGTTGTTAGAACCAGCATCGTCTTCGTCGCAATCGTGAAATGGGTGGTATTCGTCGCCCATGGTGAAAAACTTATGAACGGCAGATTCAAACGGGAAAAAAAACAGGTGAATGGAATAAATAATAAGACGTGGATAACAATAGAAACGGGGTCACCAAATTTGTAGGGGCTTTATCACTACAAATATACAAAACGTCTTAGCAAATACGCAATGGAAAACTTTCGAGGGTAGGCTAACTGCTAATAAGGGATTTGCTAGACTATTCTAGTGGAAAATTCGTAAAGAGATTGACGGTGAAGCTTAGAAATGATACAACTCACTTAGATCCTTCACGATCCTAGTCGGCAGTAGTCAAGTAGTCGACTTGCCAAAGGATAACTCTGCGAGGACTGCGGTCCAAGTTTGTTGGGCTGTGAGTTGCAAAATGGGGAGAAAACTCGTTTGCAAATTGTCGCTGGATTCTCCTGGAGCCCGAAAGTGATCACCAAAAAGGTGTCGTTGAAGGGCCAAATAAACAGCGGCAGGTGAGGAGAAAGTTGAGCAGTGGAGGGTGATTAGCAAGATAGTTGCTAGCCTGCGTCAAAACCGAAAGTGTATACGTGTGTTGTATTTAGTTTTAACAAAATTGGTTATTGATAAATTTAAACAACACATAAGTAGGGCCAAGAGCCCACAAAATCGATCCGGTGTCTATGCCGGATTTCATAGCGCCAATGCCGGACTTGTCGCGGTAGTGCTTTCGCCGCATCTGATTGGCTAAGGAGTTTTTGCCCACTCGCATTCTCATTGGTTGAAGGTCATTAGCATTTATGTTAAGGAAGCTCGGCGTCTCAATCACGCGCATCAAAGGCGCTGGCCCGGACCTGTCAGCCAAGGCTAACTCGCTAATTACTCACTCGTGTGTGACGGTGACTAGACGCGCATTCGCGCGCTGTGAAATCGCTCAATTGCTCTTTACAAATAAACCTTCGTTTACTGCGCACTGTACATAATATAACTCCTTGAATCAAGTTAACTTTTGCTGATTACTGTTATTCCTTTGCATTTTTATCCATAATATTGGTTTTTTGCCAGTCTGTCACATGGCCTCCGAGGACAATAACCCTGGCCCTCGACGT
>JAYGXS010000354.1:362-30326 GCA_036362985.1 Ligula intestinalis
GAGACGCGCTGCTTGGGCCACGACGAACACCTGGTCACGCCTCTCAGTCAACTTAACCGGTACCCGGCCGCGCGAACGCCACCCTCCCCCTACCAGTAACTTCACTCACCCCTCCCCCCTTATTTCGCGCTCGCTGGCGCGCGCACCCAGGCCCGCGCGTAGAGGAAGATAAGGCTCGGCGAGTGCAACCATCCATCATAGGGTCCGAATTTTGGTCAGATTTGGTGATAGTGATTTTTTTAGGAGGCCCGGCGGTGAGAACGGACGAAACAGCTTTTGATCGTGGGACCGGCTGCATTGATTTCTGCAATCTCCAAGTCGTAGTCGTTTGGAAAAATTTCATTTCGTCAGAAAGTGTCACAGGAGGAACATCTGCTCTTCCGCAAAAAACTTTTTCTACTTGTTTTATTATTACCAGCTGCTGCTAACGTTTTTTTCTCTTTGCAGGAATGAAACTATACTGTCCCAGTTGCGGTGAGGCATTTGCAAGTCCCTATCGACGGCATTTGGAAGGCGGTACTGGTGGCAAGCAGCGTAAAAAGTCATCTGAACAGAGCGGTTTGTATCGTGGTGTTTGTTTATTTTGCGGTAGTAATAAGAGGTTTTTTTTCTACCGTAGGAAAGAAGTATAAGTTGGTTCTAATCAACCGTAAGGTGCCGCATAGGACTTCAAACCCTATGCTGAGAATGTGGTCTCAAATCTTCCCGGTTATTCCGGTGGATACGAGAACACTTCTAAGAACTAGAAATATTTATATAGTAGTGAGAATGGATGATGGCAAGTACATGCACGTGGGTTAGAGGACCCAGGTCATAAAGTTAGTTAGGGATAATTTAACAGCGGTTGGGCCGTCCGATGCAGTGGTAGTGCAACTGCATTGTGATGGCTTTACTAAGTTTAAGAAAAAATCCCGTTAGTTTTTGGCCTTTTTTAGGTAGAATAATAGAACCCTTCAGGAGTACGGTATTCGTAGTGGGTGCATACTGCGGTTATTCAAAACCCGCAGATGTAAACCATTATTGTAGTCCTCTCATTGAAGAGGTCAATATCCTGACATCAGAGGAGTTAGTACTCCCCGACATCGGTCGTAGGATAGGATTTCAGGTAAAAGCGGTAATAGCTGACGCCCCTGCGAGGGCGTTTTTAAAACAAATTAGAAATGTAGGCGCGTATGGAGGAATTCGAGACGTTTGAGGAGCGCCTGTTAGATGCAAATTATTGGCAGCAGGCGGTAGGACTTTTTGCTTTTTTAAGTAATCCTTTCTTTAGGTTGCCTTCCCACGTACGCGGGAAGCGTGGAGGGCGCACGATCTCGTCAGAGACCTCATGCGACCCCTCTTCGACAGCCGCCTGCTCGCTAAATTTAATCTAACGGGCGGCTACCAACGACAGAATTTCCGGCTCACCAGAGCATACGCCCTGCTTGCTGGTAAGCGTTTGATTCTTCCTTAATATTCGTCAACCCCTAGATGTGTATGGAACGTGGGCGGAGGGCCGCCCAACACTGCCAACGGAATTCGAGGAGGCCGTCCGCTCCGTGCTTAAGTCGGCTGTTACCAAGCTTACTCGCTTACAAAAATGGCATGACGGGAGTGCTGATCAGGACAGTTCCATGGAATAGTTGAAGCCTCCCTCCCTTGTACATAATTCCCGTATCTTTGTAAATAAATCCCCCTTGTTTATGTACTACGAATCGCTTATTTCTATGTCATATGCTTGTGGGAGGGGAGGGACGTTCACGCGGGGAAGGGCTGTGCAGGTGAAGGGGGCGGGGCAGCATAACTCGTCGTGCCGGCCGGCCAGCTACGCTAAACATGCAGTTATCTGGGGGAGGGCAGCGCCAGTGGGTGAGGGGGAAGGACCGTAGGCGTATGCATATGCACAAAACTTGGTGGGGGGAGGTGTACGCGAGCACAAAGGGAACCACTGGACATGCGTTGGGTGGGAAACACCGTAAAAGCAAAAGCCTACAATCAGCGCTCAAGTAGATGGTGCGTCCATGTAACCACTGGGCACGCCTATGCGTACACCCACAGGCGCGGACATTCATATTAAACCAATCAGCGCACACTACAGTTAACGGCAAGGCAGACAGCGACATGAAATGGTGCGCGCGTACCAGTAACACGCGTACGCATGGAGGGAGAAACATTAACGATTAGCCAATCATGTGAAGCAAAAATATGTTCACCTTTTACGTCTACTGCTGAAGCGCATCACGCTAGCGAAATGCGGCCGCCGTCGTCGTCAATCGTATCATAGTCCCACACACAATGTCAGCACTCCCTTCTCGCCCCTGCAGTTGCCCACAGCACTGTTTTCCCCACCGGTAACTGATCAGACATAAGAGAACACACTCCACTCCAGATGGGACTTGTATCTGTGTAACGCCGTTCCCTTTCCCCATATTATTCTCTTACTCTACGTATTCTTTATTACTAGTATATTCCTCTCCATATATTCGCGTTTCCTTCTACTTCGGCCTTGATATTTGTGTGCTTGGGTGATTCTTATCAATCCAGCTCCGAGTTACCGCTGCAGAGCCATCTTCAGGTCTCTTATCCTTTAAGTGTGTGCCAACCTCGACATCCCCGGCCCGCTACAGGGTCTGCTCGATACGGAGATTACAATCGTTGTCTATTGGCAGGAGTTTGATAATAAGATGGGACGTTGCAGATGTCTGAGGTGGGTCGAGGCAGCTGATTGCGAAGCACCATCGTCATTCAAGTGCATTGGCAGAAGACACTTGGCCTTTCGTTTGTCGAATATCTAAGTGAGATTGAGATTAACATGATTAAAATTTATACTTCTGATACATTATAAGAGGAAACAATATATATTTTAGTATAGTTGTCGAGAAAATTATTTTCTTTCATAAATAATTGTAGTCATCATTTTGTTATAGAGCATTTGGCCAAAGCAGAAATGTTAAATATCCTCTTCGCCAAGTTCTTTACAATTGAGACTAGTACAACACCCGAAATACTTCTGATGTGTGATGCAAATCTCACTACAATTGATTTCTCACCTACTAGTATTCATAAATAAATAGCTCGTCTCAACAATTCACATTCAGTCGGGATGGATAACATTCCAAACTCATTTATTAAGCAATTAAGAGATTTTCCTCCTTTACTGAGCAAATTATTTACAATATTTCTCGAAAACGGTTTTTTCTTGATTCTCGGAAAACTTCTATTGTAAGTCAAGTTTTTAAATCTGGTTCCAGATCTTACATTAAAAATTATCGCAGTGTTCATTAAACACCTTCTCTAGCTAAACTGTTTGAAAAATTAATCGCCAATAAAATTACAGATTTTTGCATAAGCAATCAGATCTTAAATATATCTCAGCATGGTTTTTTACCGGACTGATCTTAATCTACTCACTTCTCTTCGTAACGATCATTTATCTGTGGTGGTCATCTATTTTGATCTAAGTAAGGCATTTGATAAAGTTCTCATAGGAGACTTCTAGCCAAACTAGAGGCTATAGGATTTTGTAGTCCTCTTATTTACTTCATCAGATCATATCTTTCTAATCGAAAACAACACGTCTTAGTGGGGTCCTCATACTCTACCCCTACCGCTATTTTAAGTGGTGTCCTTCAAGGTACCGTTCTTGGCCCCCTGTTGTTCTTGCTTTGTATAAATGATATTTCAAAAATAGTTAAACACTCTCAATCGTATACAAATATGCAGACGACTTGAAATGTGTATACTCCTTCTCTAATTCCACGGCTGAGCGATGCTTAGAACGCATTCATTCGGATTCGGACGCTTTATCTGTATGGAGCTCCACGTGGCAGATGGAGTTCTCGCCTTCTAAGTGCCAGTTCATGTGTTTTGGGCCTGAAAGGCTGCCACAGCCTATCATTTTTCAATGTTGCCCATTGACTGAATTTTCTAACATTAAGGACTTAGGTTTAAGTTACACCAATAAATTATATCTTTCACCTCACGCTGATAGAATTACAGCAAAAGCTGCTCAGATATGCGGCTTCATCTCTTATAATTTCTACCTTCCCGAAATGAAGCTCAGGATTTATCGCATCTATGTGCTTCCTATTCTCGAATACTGTTGTCCATTCTTCGGTCTAATGAATCAATCTAGCCATTCAAAAATTGAAAGTGTCCAAAGAAGATTCACTAAAAGGGTCCTCTATCTGGCATTTTCAGATACTGCCTACTCAGATAGATGTGAGATAGCGAAACTGAAATTTTTTTGTGTCAGGAGACTAGAAGCAGGGTTTTGTCTTCTGTTTCACCTTAATAATAGTTCAAATCTCCCCAAGATTTCTGCCCTTACTCCCGTTACTCGCCCTTACAACCTAAGAAATTCAACCTTGCTTATACCTCCGCCTGCTTCTTTCACTTCTAAACGATCTCTATTTTTTGCTTCTAGGTATAGCTATCTTTGGAATAATTTGCTGATTGATATTCGGGCGTTGACTAGTCTATGTGCATTCAAGCGAAGACTGCATATTTATATTAACACTGAATCTATTAACCTTTTGTTTTCCTCATCTTTTCTGGGCAGGTTTCTCCACGATCCCGATAAAAGACCATCGGGAATATAGGATCCCTTCTTGAAACTACTTTTCACTGACTCGTGTCCCCCGGAATCAGGACGCAGTCTTGCCGGCTATCTTTTCACTGGTCATCAACCATCATCATGGCCTTATATTTGGTCGCATCTCAGACATCCCCAACGATGGTCTTGTAGATTTGACGGACTTTTGGATCTCATACGGCGGTGCTCATCACGATCATAAACTGGTGGGTGCCCTATAATAATATGTTTATTATGCCAGTTTACAGGCAATTCTATTATGTTCCATGTTCTTTTATGTTCGATTATGCCGCACCGGTTGGGGAACCCGAGTGAAGTGCCGGGAACCCGTCGTTACCAGTAATGTTTCGTTAACACCTATTGCTCTGCCTCACGCTCACCTTCGACTGAGTTTGCTTCCAAGCCCCCCTCCCCTTACTAACACAGGCAGTGGGTACCAGAATACATAGTCAGAATCTAGATAACGATGTGGCTCATCTGTGTGTGCCCTTGAATTTCACTTTCCGCATGACACTGCTACATTCATTTTTTTTCGAATCTAACAAATTCGCTTCTAAGCAGTTATACTCGTCGTATAGCTATAGAATACGGATACTGTTTGTTAAACCAATTATTTCTTGTACTTCGTGTTATCAAATTTTTAGTTTATTAGTGAAGCCCATTAGGCCTGAAATATACATATTATTATTATTATATCCTAGCCGCCTCGCGGTGGAGGCTCGAGTGGGAGGTCTAATGGCAATATGAACGGAAGAGTGGGTCCTCTAACAGGTCGGTGTTCGTATTTGTGCCACAATATTCACTTAAGAATGTCCGAACACCGATCCAATAGGCTTCAGAACTAAACAAAGTGCACGTATTGAGGCGCTGATGAACTGCGGTTCGATGACCCATCTGGTAGACCTCAGTGGTGGACAAGCTGCGCCGTCTGTGTCTGCGTATGTTTGTTTTGTCCAACCGAGCTGGTTTTCAGGGTTATGCTTGGCTGAATAAACAGTTACATAAACAGATAAAACATCTGAAGTAAGTCTGATTAATCTATGTTATCTTTGAATTGTGTTTAACCTTGCACTTCCTTTTCGCTGCAACTTGTGACTGACGTTGTAATAAAATTTCTAACGCAACGTTTCGAAGAGATGGCCGTCGACAAATGGCCGAGGGACAAACGTCTGATGTCCGAACATCTTCAAAAGTTGCCATTGAACTATTATAACTTTTAGTAGGTGGTCAACTCAAATTATAACTTTTGTTGGACAAATGTGAGAGCATATTAAAAGCACCCCCATAGGCCTGATTGCTGAAGTGTTCTCCATCAAGTTTCAGACAAGAAATCTTGGTTGACACTTCTGCCTTTGTCAAAATGTGTGACATAGAGCACCTCAAGGAAGTAAAAATTTTGGTTTCTCCGAATATCCAATTAACGGTGGAGGTTGAAAAAAAAAACTAAATACCGTTCCTGGATGTCGCTGTGCGCCGGCGTGCATTTGGACAACCACAAACTCTAACATTTTAGAGAAGCTATAGGCACAAAGCCAAATGTACACGTCAACAGCAATCATTCTCTGTCCTACGAACGAAGTTGTGTCTGTACTTTATTTTCTAGAGAGTTAACACGAATTACAATGGTTTGAAACACATTGCAGCATGCCAACTGAAAAAAAGAGCTGAAGGAAAATAATAGCATGCCTCTTTTGAGCTAGTTGAAACAAAGGCTCTTTCGTTAAACAAGGCGAACTCTGAGTAAACAGACGACGGCCACAACAAAAATTTGAAATATGGGGGCCATTGCCCGCATAAAAGGAGTTTCCAAAGCAGTCACTCGACTGTTACGACCTGCAAGAATAGGCATAGCTCATCGGTCCCAGGTGACAATTCGTCGCCGTCTGATGCAACATAACACAGACTGCAACCCAGATTGGAGAAACTGACCACACATGACATCCAAGGAGCAAAAACCTTAGGCCGAGTCAACTGAAAAGCAGAAAGACTCATACATGAGGCATGAAACTCCGATGCCAATTCTGGCAACAGGAATTTAGACATTTTAAAGTCATAATATGCATAAAGACCAACAGTTTGATTTACGGTTTTGCTGAGATCTACCATGTGCGTCACAGTAGGGACGGTGAGTTGTGCTGGATTATAGTGCGAATAAGCTTGCGCGGCATCTAACTTACCTTCTGTTCCACTCCCCATCTGGGCTTGTTATCAAACTAAACCAGGACTAATTGATCACAATAAATTTTGGTAATCTGAGCGAAGATGGCTCCGCGACGAACACATATGAAAGGGTGACAAGCTTAAAAGCATCCTCCTCCGAGGAGACACAGCGCAACACCAGCGTCCGTCAAGTTGTGGATAAAGTGTCCGAACACATGTGCCGAGACCTGTGGTTGTTCGTCGATTAAACATCGTGGGCTAAGACAGGATTTGCGCTTTTTGCAATTTTTCTGGCCTTTCTCCCTATTTAAATTTATTCGCCGATATTCTAAATATGCAACATATACTTCTGCAATTATCTATCTATCTTTATTTCTTTCTCTCTCTCTCTCTCCATAAAAGACCACAGGTGGGCTATCACATTGTATTGCTGAGTCCGCGAGTGAATAAACAGCAAAATAATCTCGGTGACACTGCAATCAGCAAGGAAGAATCAGGACGCGGCTTCCACAGGATGATGATCCTGGGAAATTTTTCAATGCCCCCCCCCCCCCGTTGGAACCCCTTTTTCTCCTAAATCCCACGCATTATAATATATAATATGTTTATTGTGCCATTTTACATTGTGCCATTTGGTAATGCACCTCTTGGGCGCCTTCCAAAACCTCGAAGACCGGAAAAAAACCTTAAACAAACTCCCTATGTTGCATTCAGTATTGGCTTTGTTTCATGTTTTGTGTTTTGTCAATACTGGGCAAGACAGGAGTTTGTTTCAAGTGAAAAAAACGTACTTTTAAGGTGTGATACAAACGGAATATATGTATAGTTGTAAGCTGAGTTGACACATCAGCAGGAGAAATGTTGCATATTGTTTAAGGAGAGGGGGTTGGCACAAGAACACAGTGTTCTCAGTCTTTTTTCAATGGTTGTCGGCAAAAGTTGCGCGCTATCGGCAGAAGGGTTAGCAGACTGCGGGCTGCTGTTTCAGCCGGATTATTTTCAGCCTGAAGCCTGGCGGGGTTCAAAGTCCACGAACGCCATCAGAGTGAAAGAGAAATTCCACTGAGTCAGCACCCAAAATTCGTGAAAGTTGTCCTGAATGTAGAAAACTAGTTATAGCTCTCTTAAACAAAGGGTAGCTTTGCTGGGTTTTAATATTTTGGGCAGCTTATTCCAGATTGATATGGCGTTTACTTAAAAGAATTGCCGATACTTAACTGTACGTGCCATAGGAAGAAGTGAGAATACGTCTCGGTGACTTGCGCGTCGAGAGTGCTCAAGCTGCCTTATTGTACTGAAAGGATAAAGGTTTGACCATTCAAAAGTTCAAGCAGTAAAAATAGACCCTTCTGCAATCAACGAAGTCACAGGGGATCCAGCTTTATAAGTTCGCACCTTTATTGGTAGGCTAAGTTACGGTGTTCTGTAGTGAGAACTCTTCTAGTGAAGAAGTGCTGCACAACTTCTATTTTTTCCGTTCACTAGTGCGCAGAAGACTGAATAGGGGCGAGCAGTATTCAAGACTAGTTCTCACGTGCATATTATATAGGCTTGTTCTAACCTTTATAGTCTTAAAATTTCTACGGATAGATCCGGTGGTTCGGCGTGCTTTTTAAAATTTCAGGGCACAGTGCTCTGACAAATTGAGATTATTAGAGTAGGATATGCCCAAATCCTTGATAACTCCTGGACATTTAGTTCGTGGCCGTCAATGCTTAATTCCGGTTGATGATCGTCGCCAACAACCATAACGGAACATTTGTGCCATGAAAGGGTGAGGCGCCATGTGCAACACCACTGGGCGAAGGCCTGAAGATCCTTTTTAATCAGCTCGAGCACGATGTTGCGATCTGCCGGTTTATATCAATAAGTGACTTTTAAATCATCAGCGTACATGAAGGGTCTGCCATACTGAAAACAATCTGAAACGTCGTTGACAAACAGGCAAAATAGGAGCGGACCCAGTACACTACCCTGTATAACTCCACTCCTAACATGCGTGCGGTTGGAGATAGCATTAGAAATTTTTACTCATTGTGTGCTAGTATCCAAATAGGAAGATATTAAGTACAGAGGCTTGCTGCCTATGCCGAAGGTGGCAGGTTTCAGAAGGAGGAGTTTATGATCGACCCGATCAAAGGCCTTAGTAAAATCAAAATAGACGTTATAAATGGCAAAACCGCTGTCTATAGATTGCAGCACATAATCAAAGAAAGAGAGCTGGCAGGTGTCACAAGATCTTTTCTTGAGAAAGCCATGTTGAGCTGTATTGAGCAGGCTATTCTTTGTCAAGTGACGCATCATCTTTTCTTCGATCAAGGTCTCCAAGATCTTCGAGGCTGCGGGAAGTGTATGCATTGGCCTTAAGTTGTCGAATGACGTCGGTCAGCCATGCTTGCGAATAGGCATTATGTGCGATTCCTTCCACAACGAAGGAAAGTTTTCGCTCTCAAGTGCAAGATTAAATACCTTAGGAAGAATAGACGGAAAGATAGCATTCGCTTTAGCTTTTAGAAGGCTAACTGGGATGCCATCTGGTCCTGGACTATAAGATTGACAATAACGACAAATGGCTACAGTCACGTCCCAGCGGGTAAAACTTATGGTTTCGAGGACGGCACTCGTCCAAGCCCGGATAGCCGGAGGTGCAGCGAACGAGTTTTCACTAAACGTTTTGGATGGAAACGCGTTGAAGCTAGCGGCGGTCAATTTAGCGTCAGCTATGGGGTTTCCTAAGGCGTCTTGAAGTATGGGGTGTTGCGTTTTCCTCTGCGCTTTTACTGTTCGCGAACAGAGTTTCGCAACATTTAAGAAAGGATTTTCAGCGCATTGGGCCTTATCGGCTATCTGCTTTTCTTCGGAGAGCTTCTTAGCCTGCTCAAAGATCGGGTGATCAAGGGCAGAACAGAAGTGTCGGTCTGCCGATGCAAACGACGAGAGAGTTTACGCAGCCTAAGACGCAAAGACAGAGAAAGGTACACTTCATCCTTGACATGTATTTCTTTCTTACGGGGACAAAGTGGAGGATGAGTGGATCCAGCACTTTGTACAGTGCATCGGTACAAACATTTACATCTTAATATTGGAAAAATTCAGATCAGTCGAGAGCGTTTAGATGTGTCAGTAGGTCCGTCGTGTTTGCTGATCAGAAGTCATGATAACAACTATACTTTTGGGAAAATGTGTCATCTTCCTCCAGCTCTAGTTCACTAACAACTGTAAGATAGTCTGAACTCCCAAGTGCGTCTTAGGATGACACTGAAAATTGTTTGCCTCCCCTACGAAAAAAATAGGTCGAGTATGTTTGCTCCTCGAGTGGGAAAATCGACTACTTGATTCCACATGCCAATATCTACTGCCTCAAGTAAGTTCTCGAACTTTAAAGGACCGGGTGGTGGAAACCATTGTGCGTCAAGAAGGTTAAAATCGCCTGCAATCAAGCAATACTTAAGATTCAAATCAGCTGCGGCATGAAATGCCTGCCAGAGACAAAGATCGTAGTCCACATTGGCATTAAATGTGCGATAAACACAGCCAACAAGAAAGGAGTATTTTTTAGAACAACTCGTAGCCAGCAGCTCTCCTCCACCACCGTGAATTGTGGATAGTCCAACGGGAGAAATGCAAGTGGCTGCTTAATAAAGATGCAGCTTCCTCCGCCACGGCCATTGTTTTGATCGTTCCGAACGCATGCATAGCCTAGAACAGAGAGTTCAGAGTCAGCTACACAGGCCGATGCCCGTGTTTCAGTTCTCATAACAATATCTGGGCGGTTGACAAAAACCAGTGTCTGGAGCAGAGGCATTTTATTAAGCAGTGATCTGGCATTTTAAAACGACCAATTTAAGAGGGCATGTCTTAGGTTTCGGTGGCGGGACAGCTAGGCCGTCACTGTTACCGGCTTCGACCATTTTTGTCGGCATCACCCGGTATTCCCAGCCGGTCACCCATGCAAGTACTAAGCGTGCCCAACGTAGCTTAACTTCAGTGATCGGACGAGAACCAGTGCTTTATTTGTAGTATGGTCGCTGACTCTACGTGGTATAGTCGCTGACAGTTTTTTGCGACAGTTTTTCTCCTAAAAATCCCTTAACAGTTTTTTCACTGTCTGCTCCTATTTTCATCCTATGACACAGGGCAACTGGCCTCGCCAACAGTCTGAGAAACACATTTTCTGCTTCCACTGCACATATGTACAAAAAGGGCACTCAAAGGAATTTCTCCTACATATCCCTCAATATACTGATACTGATACACTAACGAATGGAAGCAAGGCATAAAATGACACAGTCTGATTTAGGGGAAGGTCGAGGTGTGACAAAGCAAGTTACAATGATGAGCAGTTCCTAAAACCGGAAAAGACACTCACAAGCGGGGTCAGGAAGCGGAATTGTACACTTAATTCATGTCAAAACTAATCATACTTGGTGTGAAATTCCAAGTCTGACTGGATCTCTCCAGGTTTCCTCCACAAAAAGAAGGATTGTGGGAGAGACTGGATAGCCTCATGCAACAGCCAGGTTTCATTCAACTTCCGGTAGGCGGTTTCATCCAGAAAAATTAGGATTCCTCGCCTAAAAAGGAAAGGTTACAGAATGAATGGCCAACCGTTGCTGTGCT
Organism: Ligula intestinalis; assembly: GCA_036362985.1. Classification (NCBI taxonomy): domain Eukaryota; kingdom Metazoa; phylum Platyhelminthes; class Cestoda; order Diphyllobothriidea; family Diphyllobothriidae; genus Ligula; species Ligula intestinalis. The sequence continues at coordinate 11,716 of JAYGXS010000354.1, forward strand.
TCAGGGGAGTCATCCTTCATGGGGCATTTATAGTTATATTAGAAACCATCTGCTGATCTGCGCTTCCCCACACAGGAACGACGTTCTCGCCAAAAAACACTGAAAGGGAGAATCCGGGTGTCTTGCACAGTCACCTCAGGCACATAAGGGGACGATGGTAAGCTCATATTCCCTTTTAATATGCTAATTGTAAAATATTGGATGCTTGTCTACTCACCCATGTATTTATATCATATCGGAAATACCTTCTCACCTAGCTTAGCTAACTTCAACAGTATGATGCGCCCCTATTTAACAGAAGTTTCACCGTGCTAGCTCTATGGAGGTCAAACACATTGCAACAAGACATGTGGTACGAGGGCAGTCCCATCATGCTTTTGACCTAGCTGATATTAATTAAATTAACAACTTTATGCACTCACTAGACTGGCAGGAGATTTCCTCCACAAACAGTATAACAATTTTACGTGACTTAATGACGGCAATTTCAAATAGCATTTTGGAATTTGTGCCGATAAAAAATGTTAAGCCTTATACTTCGGACCCCACCGTTCCTCACTTTCTTTTGCCTAGACTAAAGAAATTGCAAAGACAATTGAAAGATCATTCTACTAGTTCATCATCTGTGCACCTCAGAATCACAGTAATTTTCGAATTAGCGTCTAATATTCTGCTTGCACGTGACAAACAGAGGTAATCCTGCGCACTCAGCGAGTCAAACTCTGCAAAATCTATTGCCCAACTGTTCCGTCATCAGCCCTCCGCTTAACGAGGTCACGAAATCCCCCCTTTACTGAATGAAAATAAAATCTTTGTACTAGATGAGTCTGACAAGGCTGAACTGTTTAATGCATTCTTTGCAAAGCATCTTACGACGGAATCCGAACCGGTCCTGTCGTTTCAGCCATGATCAGGCAATACTATCAGTACCATAGATTTCTCCATAGAAGTAATTCCTGAGCACATTATGCGTCTGAAAATCTCGCACTTCTCGGGAATTGACGGCATTCCAAACTCACTTATCAAAAGAGTGTTCAGCTTCCCCCGATTGCTAAGTCATATATTGTCAGCTTATGTTCTTAACGGTTTCTTTCCTGACTCATGGAAGACATCTATTATTCTTCCAGTCTTCATGTCAGGATCTCGTTCGGACGTAAATAACTACCAAGGTGTTCATAAAACCCAGGCCCTAGCTCATCAGCCGCTTCCACTCGCTGCATAAACATAATGACGAATGCTTAATTACAGAATTATATTCATGCAGAAAAATTGATCCAAAACATCAAGGTCACTTGAGTTAGCTAAGGGCAATCAATAAAGTATGCAAGGCTCCTGTGGGGTCGAGGTTGTGGGATAGCCGGTATACACTGCGTAATGTCGAATGGCGGTGGTAAGTATGGTCTAAGGCAGGTCTGAACGGAACTGTCAAAGTCGTCACAACGCATACATACGATAGAAGAAGGTAAGTCTGTGAAGAAGGTTAAGCATGTACTAAGAGCAATAAGTGGAGAATATCTAGGGGAAAGGGTGTGCACAAAAGTACAAGTTACGGCGTCTGGATAGAGAGCGTTACTGTCAAACAAGCTACATAACCGGTGGGGAGCACAGAGCACGTTGCAACTGCAGGTAGAGGATTGGAAGCCAGAGTCGTTGGATGGGCATAGTTTCAGCCAGTTGTGGGGAGGCACGATGAGAGCCAGTTGGAAACAGGAGAGCCTGTATAGAACGCCTTATAGAGCTAATTCTGGGATTGCGGGAAGGGTTGGCAGTTGAAAGGAAGGGACATCGGTCATTTTCACTCACTCACGAGCTTCACATCGTCATCCCAGTTTCGCACGTAAACAAGTCACACCTCAGTCGAACAAACCCATTCAGTTTCCTGGGATCTTACAAGTAGGAAATTCAAACATTGTGGGCAGCAAAAATGCTGTAAAAACGTCTAAGGCAAAAACATCTAAGGCAAAAAGGTGGGAAGGGGGTGGGTTAACAGGGTGCCGGTGCTACCACGGCAGGGTTAGGTTCACCACATACTTAGGCGGTTTAAACCTGACCTATGTAAACAATTGGAGCATGTTATGAACCTTACCCTGCCATGGTAGCACCGGCTCCTTGGTTGCCCATCCCCTTCCCCTCTTTTTTGCCTTAGATGCTTTTGTCTAAGACGTTTTTACAGCGTTTTTGCTGCCCACAATGTTTGAATTTCCTACTTGATTGATTGCCCCTTAGCTGACTCAAGTGACCTTGATGTTTTGGATCAATATTTCTGTATGAATTCAAATCTGTAATTAAGCATTCGTTATTATGTTTATGCAGCGAGTGGAAGCGGCTGATGAGCGCTCGCGAAAGTTATGGTGCCATTAAATTCTGCTACATACGCTGTCTTCATACTTGGCATTTCTTAACCGCGTTACTTCACTTCGTAATGAGCAGCAATCGGTCATTGTGATTTACTTTGACCTTAGTAAAGCTTTCGACAAGGTTCCGCACAGGTGTCCTTACTGTAATCCGACTCGTAACTTTAAGTTTAACCCTAGCTGCAATCTTAACCTTCATTGTAGCCTAACCATGAACCTAACCCTTATTTCCCTGTTGCACTCCGTCTGCCCTGTGGGGGAGGAGGGGAGCGGAAAGGGATAGGATTTATTTTGGAGGTACAGTAGCCGCCGGTTATTAGGTCCACCTTGGGCCCAGACCAAATTAGGCTTAATAAGCGGCTGGACCTATTAACCGTGGGCTTAATAACCGGCGACTACTGTATTACTCCAAACGTGTAATGAAACATCCCTACCGAGAATAATAATAATAATTTGTATATTTAAGGCCCAAGGGGCCCTGTCGTTACAAACTTAGTGCTATCGTGAAAATAAAAATAATAATGATAAGCAGTGAACTCTTATAAATAATTGTCATCGGCAGTAAAAAAAACTCCTAGATCGGTGGATGAGTTCAGCGGGCCACCGAGTTCAAAAAAAGTTTAGGAGAAAAAACTGCCTTAATAGGTAAAAGGGTTTGATGTGGTTAGTTTGGGACCTGATGTTGAGGGTTCGGGACGTTTATGGTCATGGGAAAAAATAATATATCGTTGAGTTAGGAAGGGGTCATCCGGAAGGCAGGAGAAGGCAGTAGAAGTCAAGGCAACGTCATCAAGTTGCGACCCACCAGATTCCAGAGCCAATCGCGAAGACCACAACAAAGGTTGCAAAAACGGAGAAGAATTCGCAGCCCTTGGAAGTGATGCTTGACTCTGCAGAGGGAAATGCTAACATATTTAGAAACCATTTTAGTATCCTGGGAAGAGCTTCAAATGCCAGGAGGACCTTTTTCAAAATCTACAACTTGCGTGTTTGGAAAGGAAACAGACAGTAACGACTTTATTTCCTCTAAATTTAAATGCTTATATAATTTGCCTTTAAAAATCGACAGTGTAGAAGACAGTCTAATATCGAGAGGAAGATTGTTCCAAATAAAAGAATATTTGGAGGTAAAAAAGCGAGAACGGTTAGATGTGGAGCTATGGGGTGGTAAAATTATGGAAGAGTTACGAGTGGCGTAAGGTCGGTCAACTGGAAGGAGAGCGTTAATTTGTGGGAGATTAGGACTATTGTTAACGCGAAACAGAAAGCATAGACCAGCTTCGAGTCTTCTTATCCAAAGAAATTTCATGTTTGCTAATTGACATCTATCTGTATAACACATACCAGACCCAGAAACAGAAAATATTTTACGAGTGAAAACTCGCTGAACCTTTTCAATCTTACTACGGTCATGCTGGGTCATGAGGCCAAAAAGCGGGCAGCAGTATTCTAGTATAGGAAGAACAAACATGCGGTATAGTTTTAACTTCATTTCTGGAAGGAAAAAGTTATGCGATATAAACCCACATATCTGTGCGGCCTTGGCAGAAATTCGATCTGCATGAGGTGATAATGCAAGCTTATTCGTGTAAGTAAGACCCAAATCCTTTATCGTAGATCTTTCTAACAGTGGACTATTTTGGAAGATAATGGGTCCAGGAAGCCTTGCGGGACCAAAACTCAAGAAACTACATTTTGATGGAGAAAACTCCATCTGCCATGTTGCGCTCCAACTTGAGAGAGTACGCAAGTCTGCGTTAACTTTATCAACACAACTACTGGCCGTGTCCTTAGAAAATGAGTAAATACACTTAAGGTCATCAGCATAAATGAAATTTTCCGAATTATTTAGCACTGTTGAAATTTCATTTATGTAAAGAATGAAAAGGAGGGGACCTAAAACCGTGCCTTGTAATACACCACTCGTTATCGGCTGAGGCATTGAGTAGCTATTGCCTACTAAGACCTTCTGGCTGCGGTTAGACAGGTAGGAGGCAATGAAATCGAGGAGGGGAGGCCTGATGCCTAGGGCTTCCAGTTTCACTAAAAGGCGCCTATGAGGCACCTTGTCAAAAGCTTTACTAAGGTCAAAGTACATGTGTGGCACTGGATTACTCCTACCAGCGACGGTCGAGTCACAGTCCCCAGCATCCTGAACTGTGAAACTACCCTCCTCATCACCATGATATGCTTAGCTTTATCGAATTCGTTCTGTTCACGACAGCTGATTACATGTATTCGGTTCAATAGGCCACTGGATTGAACCAAGGATTGGTCTGATTTAGTAACCAGTTTCCTTACAGTTTTTGTGGACAGGGAAGTGCTGGTCGACTACACATTGATCGGGTTTTTGAGGCATGCACATCTCTTTATGCTCATGTGTAGAGGAAAACCCTCAAAGTTGCTTCATTTATGTGCTGACAGGATTTTTGTGCGAAAGCATTATGCTCTGCTCGTGTTGGGATTGCGAAGGTAAATTACAGATTTAATTAGAAGACCGACTATAAAGCAAAGGTAAATTGCAGAGTTTCATCAGAGGACTGACTGTAAGGCAAACTCAGCCACGCGGGACCGGGGCCGTAGCTTGACTTGCAAAGTCAAACCCGATCATCATATAAAAGCAAAATGGGGGGTCACGTAAAGTAGTATTCTTAATGCTTAACCGCAGTCTTTTATGGACCCGTCTCGTCTCCCCAAGTGCGACGCCGACCTGTCCGACGGGCCTCACGGTCGTACGCCCTGCAAGACCTATTGGCAACCTTCCCCTTATCCCGTCTATAAACAATACACTGTTCCGTCTACTCTGCCTTCCCAAAACTTCTCCCATATCCTAAGGAACTGGGCCTCGAAGATTGTAGGTGTTAGGGTTAACTGTCTTAGCCTTTATTCCCTATAGAACTTTATTTTTTTCGTACGGAGGTTGCCGATTGTTTAAAAAAAAACACAAGAGTAAGCCAGTTTTTATAAGTTGGCTAAGGCGCTTCCACCTATAACTTTTTCTAAAGTTCAAGCTGCTTTAAGCGATCTTCCGAACGATACACCTTCTACTACGTTTAAGGCTGAAATTTTCCACCTGTTCTCAGTTTTGAATGGTCAGCGTTACCATACAGTGATTCAAATAGAGACGTTAGGCGATCATAAGTCTGTTAAACTGGTTTATCGTATGCTTTTTTTCCGGAGATACGGCTATTAATGATTTTTTCTTCAAAGGGATGTTCTTCGAACGCTCGTCAACTGCCGGGCAGACCAAGATGCAGGTAGCTCAGTTATCGGCAAATGTTGCATCTCTGCAGCTGCAACCCTCTCCTGGTCAACCTTGGCGTACCTTGAGCAGAGACCATGGCCGTTCTCACTCTCGCCCAAGGACTGTGTTAGCTCCATGGTAACTTCGGCAACAAAGCCCGGTGCTGTCTCCCACCCTGCTCATTCAAGCCCTCGCAGGGAAACACCTCAGTCGGGAGGAAAATACAGCCGAAATATCTGGGCCCTTGATGCTGTTCGAGCCTTCTTCGTCCGCAACAATCGAAGCGGCAGACATTTTCTGGTGAACACTATTGCTCAGCTGAGTGTCATTTTGCTCTCCCTCTCACACGCAGCAGCCGACCATCGGTGATATAACCCCAAGCTCTTCCTTCAGGCCGACAAAATGTCCTCGCTCACCATTTTCTGTAGCTGCTTCCTGTCCCTGAACGTCGGCTTTCTAGGTCTCCCTCCTTATTTTGCTGGCTTTCCCTGTGAAATTCTTGGTGCAGACTTCCTTACCGATTTCGATCTTCTGCCGGCAGTTCCATCTACACAACAAAACCCTCAATCTCGATGCCCGGGGGAGCTCTCCCTCTGATGCTTCCCATCAGCTAGCCGTTCATTGCGGTATCTTCTTGCCAAATACTCCGCCCCCGCTCTGCTGAAATTCAGCGTCTCTACCACAGCACACAACCTTGTTCATCACATTTAGGGGGTAGTATGGCACGCGTTTTTGGTTGTTATGTTTTTGAATTGATTTTAGGCACACAAAGCGGCTTTCTAAAAGAGTATTCGGTTCACACCGGTTTTTTATTAAATCAAAACAGGCTAAGTAATTGCATGTGCTATAAACATCTGTAGGTAATAACCTCATGTTTGTACGCCTTTTGTTTAAAACCAAAATTAACATAAACACGAAAATGGAACTGGAACTGAAAAAGCTGGATTCAGTTTAAAAAAACTGTAGCGTTTTATGTCATAAACCGAGAAATAAACTTTTTTGAGTGTATTTTTTACCACAGCTCTAATAAAAGACGTTAACAAATCTATACTAAAAACCGACGCCATGATGCCATTTTTCTCTGTCACGCCATCTAAAAAACGATGTCTTGACAGTTTATGTCTGCAGTAGACTAAGAACAGATATGGAAGTTGGCAGTAGGAGGATTGTCAGGTGAGTCTTTAACAAGTATATTCAATACCAGCCTGGTCATCCTACTACGCATTAATAATGCTAGAATAGCGTCCAGAAATAAGCAGATCAGTAAGCTATAATAAGGTAGAGAACCGGTTTCTGAGAGCAAGGACTTTAGTCAAAACCGGCGGAAAACAACGGATCCGTTAGGTTGTAACCTCCAGCTTATGCACTAGGTACTGTTCATGCTGGAAAATCCCTAGCATTTGGCGTGTGACGGGTGTTCTGGTCTGCAGGTTGATTGATAGTTTCCCACGCTGTGGGCCCTAGCAGAAATTTCTAGAATCTTTGTGCAGCACATGTGAGTGGTTGTCACGTGTGCTCGAAGCAACAACTCACGCTGCTTGTCTGTCCACATGAATCAGCTGGCGTGCAATTCTCGCCGCAGGCCATGAGCGCCTCGTCGCTCCCGTCTCCGTAAAAAAGCAGGCGGACCAAGGCAGTCCACAGGTAAGGCCAAATGCCGGATTGTAGGAAAAGACAGAAAGCACCTGAAGGAGGAAGTTATACTATACAGAACTATTGGAGAGAAGTTTGGTAGAAGCTGACAGTCGGACAAAGGTGCAAATCCGGCGCCATGAAAGCGGCGTCCCGAAGGGGTGTTGAAGAGTCGTTACGGCGCTTTCTATGAGAGCACGCCTCAGTCGGCCTAGAAGATGACTGGCTGAGAACAAGACTGTCACTGGTGTGCACATGCAAGCAATTGGAAGAGGCGCAGCGTTGCAGCAAGTGCCCGCAGTAAAGCCACTGCAGGTGCTTTCTTCCCATACTGGAGCTCGGGTGAAAGATCTGCAGCGAGGAAGAATAGTTAAATGTGTGAATGAGAAATGTTATATCCCCCAGCGCTATGACACCAATTTCTGCGTGGAATAGAACATCGATAGGATAGCAGCGAATAAGTCCACTGCACGTGTTACTGCGTTTACTTTATATCTCCAGCCTTCTGTCCGCGACGTCGCATTCAAGGGTAATGTCCTTTTTCTGATCTGCGTGTTCCTATTGGTTGCGCTCTTGGCGCCTCCATGGGCCTCTGTCGCGCATAGTTCGGCGGCGCATAAATTTTTGACTCACGCGCGGGCTTTCTAGGCAAGACTGCTCTGTCGGTTGGTGGTTCTTTGTCGAGCGTGAAAACCGGATGACAAAGATAGTGCGTCGCGTTTGAGGTCAACCTAACAAGAAAACTATAAACGGTAGTGTTATAGGAAGAGTTGTTTTTTGGAGGGGGGGAGCTGTAGCTGTCAGAAAGGAGTATAGTTTTAAGGGCAATTGGACAAAGTCCGTGGTGTTGGGTTATTAAGTTACCGTTGCTCACAATTTGTCCAAGTGGGACTCCCTCTCTCAACTTTATTGGATATCTGGTCATCATCACTGATAGCAACCATTTTCCTTCGAAGTTTGTGGCCATTTGTGAATTCACGTCCAAGTGTTAACTGCAGCGTTTTCTTGGCATGATAAATATTTACCTCCGGTTACTCCCGACTTGTACCGATGCTAAGAGGTGGCCCTCATACGAGCGCGTGTTGCAACGCTATGCCTCTTACGCGTACTTGCACGTGCTGTCTGCTTCTTGACCAACCACAGATATCCAAAATCGACCAATCAACTTCAGCGCTGAGTCAGACAGGCTCTCGCCGAAAGCGCTGAGAATGTTCCACTGCCACTCCTGATACGGCTTTTGAGGTACTTGGAGGCGTGTCGTCGTCCGGTTGCTCATTTGCCCAAAACTGTTCCCCAAGATTTATGTACTGAATATAGTATTGTCCCCATTTTCGTCTGAGTTATCCTCTTCGTATTTCGGACAGGGCCTGAAGATCGTCTTTCACTCTGCGACTTTGATTCTGCCATTCACGAACCTTCTTTCGGGTCGAAAGGGTTTATTTTGAACTACCCCAGGCATCCTTGCTGCTTTATGGGAGACGAAAGCTGTCCTGGCAGACGCCATCCTCCTGTAGTGTCCTGTTTTCTGCGTACCTATCTCTGTCATGGTTGACGCCTCTAGTGCTGCAGTTGATGCGGTTCTGTAGCAAAAACTTAGCTTTCTTCTCCAGAAAGTTATCATCGGTCGAATCACACTATAGCATATCTGAGCAGGAGCTTATTGCTATCTACTTCTCCTCGAAACACCCCTGACACTTATTGAGGGCAAGGACTTCACTGTGTTCAGGGATAACGAGTCAATTTTCTTTGTTATAAGGTTGGACTCTGACAATTTAACACTCGGCAAATCTCCAACCTAAACTATACTTTCTATTTCACCTCAAGTATCTGGTAGGTTGACGAGGATAGAATGTGGTCTTTGACTCAATTTGCAGGTCCTTGTTTTTAATCCATACCTGGAAATCACCTCACTGAGATGGCTGCCAAACAACATCGTGTAGTGTCTCCTTCTGGCGATTACGTTTTCGGACCGGCTTCCATCTACAGACGATGGCAAAATTATCTGCGGCGTCTTCACCATCCCATTTTCCCGCAGCTCCTCCATCACAAGGTCTTCTCCTCCCTCTACAATGTTCTTCAGCCAGGGAGCCGAGCTACCTAGCAGTTATTTTCTGACTGGTTCGTCTGGCCCAAAATGCACAGGAATAACGAAGCTTTGACCCGAGTATGTCATAGCTATCAGCGAAGCAAAGTGCAGCCGCACAACGAGGTTCGCATCGGCGTCTTCCCTAACCTTGATACTAGGTTCATTCGTATTCAGCCGGACGTCGTAGGCCCCCTGTCGCAGAGCACTCGGAGAATTGGACGGACCTTTATCCCTGCTCTTGTTGGGCATCCGCTCCACCCTAAAGTCGATTTTACCTGTTCAGTCGCTAAACTTGTGTTGAGCGCCATTAACTAATTTCCTGGTGTAATGACCTTGCCAGGCCCTCACGTCGCGGTGAATCATCTGATCAACTTCCTACACTGTCTCCATCAATTGATGAAAAAAATCTCAGCGGTTTCACTCAGGCCTTCTCTTTCCGCGTCTAAGGTAAAAAAACTGGAATCGTGCTCTTCCATACATCTTCAAGGTGAAACCACCTTGCGGTAGTCCCTTCCGAGTTGTTCTGCAAGGAACAAAACATTTAGCATCCAACGAGTAATTCGTGAGCTGCTCTCCCAGACGCTCCGCGGAGGAGGCCAATGATTCCCCACCCCCTGGATCTTCACCTCCGATATTCTAACTCTCCATCTGGTATAGCACGTGTTCCTTCGTGGCAGCTGCCACCAAATGCATTTATCGCAGTAGCTTACACTAATAGGGAAGACTCTTTCCGCTACAATCTTCGGGCCTTTGTTCCGTTTGGGAAAAGAAGAAGTGACACGCCAGGTGGAAGGAATATTATATGGTATATATCGACAAACACAGAGCACATCCACGAAGGCATTTTCTGCCTCACTGGGCGTCATCAGGTGGTGGTAGTCCAACTCTAGTATACTTGCGGCCACACCCTAGTTTCGAACTCGCGTCTCTCCGGTCAGAGGCGAACGCTCTAACCATTGGGCCCCGGGTCTGCCGTGTTGTCAGTTTGTTGGCTCGAAATAGTATATTCTGTACAGAGCTAGTGGAGAGTATGTTTGAGGAAGTTAACTGTCGGATGAGTGCACGACCACCCATGAGAGGGCTACGCCCGAAGTATCAGAGCTCGGCAGTCATCACAGTGAAGTCCTGTGGGGGTCAGCATTGAAGATGATTGGTATAATCGGACTGGGGTAGGTAGATACTGGTGCACACGTGATACCAGTTGCGAGAGGCGAAAGTTGAGCATACACATGGAATGGGGTCACTAAAGTGCTCTCTTCCCAGTCCAGATTTCTAGTGAAAAAATAAAAATCCAAACGGAAGAAAGATAGTTAAATTTGATGAATGAGGTGTGTACCAGTGGTAGTGTTGTGAACAGCGTGGATGGCTGTGGCTGGCATGGCGTTGACAGTCGGGCGAGCGTACGTCTGCATCGAAGAGGAGCAGCGTCCGAAGTGTGGGAGGGCAGCAATCACTACAGCGTCTATAGCGCGGTCATGTATGAGTCAGCCACAAGGAGATGATCGGCCAGGCCGGATTGGGGTCAGCAGGCACTGATGCATGCGCACATGCTAGCAGCTGCGAGGGGCGAGCTTTCGCGTGAAATGGAGTCACCACATACTCCCCTAATCCCGAAGGGGAAGGGAGATAATTTGCCGGGGTTCCAGACATACCTGCCCTTAACAGTCCGGAAAGTTACCTTTAACAGTGTTGATCATTTTAACAGAACCGATAAAACGCCACAGAGCTTCCGGCACATGTGTTTGGTGCTCAGGTCAGTGGATTGTTAAGCATACATTTTATATAATTACTGTTACTTTCCAGCTGCTCGGAGTCAGGCTAGTGTATATAATTTATGGTAAGGACTAGTGAAACATAGGCCTTTATTCACGAACATAGCGCTGTCAAAAGTTTCTCGGGGGATCGGCAATTACTTGCTGTTTTAACCATTCTGAACGCACTACCGCCTTAACAACCAATATATCGACCTTGCAAACCAAGCGAAAACAATGTGAGCTCATCCCCACCCATTGCTGGCTACTACTGGGCTACATTTTCCTTTGTGTGATCAGCAGCGGGTGATGGTGAAGGTAGCAAGTGGTCTCAACAGTGATGGGCATGAAGGATGTGGTGTCGGTGGTATTCGTCTCTGTTATCGACGTGGGATCTGTGGCAGAGAGGATAGTGTCATCGTTGTTTTAGCATCGTGGAGGTTGAAGAAAGGCTAACAAAGGGGACTTTATTGGAGTGGAAGTCGATGCTGTTTGGAATGTTTAGCTGCCTTTGGAGATATCCGGAAAGGCCGATTCTAGCGCGGAAGGTGGGTTGGCAGAGTGGGCCTTAACGGTGTGGATGCGAAACGTTTGTAACTTGTCCGTCACCTTTTCAGTCTTAATAGCAGTGACCTGGCTGCCACATCAGTGTCTTCCAAGGGAATGCAAGAGTGTCTCAGAGGGGAGAGTGGTGTCAGAGATGGTGTCCAGTGGTAGGTGGACTATGTGAAGGCTGAGCAAAATATAACAGGACTTTCTAAGATTCACAGCAGTGAGCTGAATAGTGGCCAAAAGACTCATATAATTGCGTTTGGAAGGAAAACGATGTGTGGAACGAGAAGTGGCGGCAGTAGCCTCAGTTCCACAATTTTATATTGATGGTCAGAATACATAATGGCGCCCCGCCTGGTTGTTTATTGCAGGGCGATGTTGGTGGCATGAGCAATTTCGATTGAAATGCCATTCGTCGCAGTGTCAACAGAGAAATGATGAGGAATTGATCTTGGATGCTTCCTTGGACTGTATAACAGGATGTGGCTTGGTCGCTACGACGGTCTGAAAAGAGCAGGAATTGGAAATGAATTACGTTATAGCAGAATTGTGCTTACGATTAATCAACTTTTCACTTTCAGCAGCCAACGGTTTGAGTGTATGTGAGCTGCTACGTTGCACTTGACACAGCATACGAGCAAACGAGCATACGAGCAAATGTGAGCCCTGTATCTGATTGGCGTTCGCCTATCTACTAATCTATAGTCCCCATCAACAACTGGTAAGACGTCCGGCCCAATAGCCCAATGGCTAAGGCATTTGACTTTGACCGGACAGACGCGGGTTCGAAACACGAGTCTGAGCACTTTTTTTCTACAGTGGACTATAATTTCTCCACCTGATGATCAGGCAGAAAAGGCCTTTGCGATAGTCTCTATCTACGCGTAAAATTTCCTAAAAATAACAAAATGTTAGTAAAACATAGTCAGTAGCATTAAAATTTTCCATGTGGCAAGGTTCGGGAGTTCTCGAACACACAGAACATCAAAAATCAGGGTGGATGTGCCCTGTATCTAATCGATTAACGCCTATCTACTAATGTGTGAGCATCTTTAGAATGCTAGTGACCATAGATAAATGGAGCTTATAAGTCGATCTTCAAGGAGAACCGAGCTGAAAACTATCAAAATCGCGGTTGACAACGCCCGCATACATTTCGAAATCGTTGGAGTTCGTTTATACAGTTGAAGGCGCTGGACTGGAGTGTTAAACAGTAACCACTGTTTACTGAAAATCTACGACAACCCCAACGTGTCCGCGAAAGTTTTTTCTAGTGTGTTCACGGGCAGAACAAAAATGGAATATTTTTCGTGCTTGGTGGAGTTCAGTTTTCAGAAAAGGAGTCACACCTTCAGTGCATCGTCTTGGGCAGCAAGACTGATAGATAATACCTCGTATCGTTTCTACCATGAATCAAATATGGTAAGAGCCTGCTAGTTTTACAGGGATTCACTGATGCTGCTGAAAATTTGGTCGACGGATTGTAAACGACCCGTCGCCATCGATTAGCTTGAAGCTGAGTTGGTAAGCTTAACAGTGAGAACTTCCATCAGTTTCATCATCAGCAACATCTGCTTTACTTCAGCGTGCGCGTTAGCCGTCGTATTTGAGAAACTTTGTCACCAAATTATTTAGACCAATCTGGTACTTAGAATGCACATGAATAGTGTGTTCGCCTTGATGTAACACCAACGCTTACACTGCACATGAGAGCATGATCGGCCACATGAAAGTGTATTAAAAACGTGCGCAGCGCTCTTAATGAAAAGCCGCGTGTATTGATACTATATTCATCAGATTACCTTTATTCTCTTCAATACGGTTAAAGAAAAAGTAATACAAAATGCAAGCAACTTCTCGCTGACGTGGACCACTCGGATCTGATGGCGGCGCTGTGGCCACGGCCAATGCCAGACTCTGTCAGACATACGCTCGTTTCATACAGTGTTAGAGACGTGCGGACTTGCTTTTCTGTGAGATCGTCACTCCGCGGAAAAGTTGATACTCCCCGTACATCATCAAGCCATGACCGTTGTCCTACAAGCAGTAGAGAATGGATCTCTTTCAAAATTCCGCATACTATATAGCTTGAATGGTTGATTTGGCCCCAACCATATTTCATCCAAGCCAATATACACAATTTACGCGTTCAATCGCTTAAACTACGCACAGACAAAACTACAATGGACGAGTTTAATCTTTTTTTCAGTAAATGCGCTGCCGCACTGTGGAATGCTCTGTCTGCGTTGAAATTCTAAAGGCACCCAACTATTCGTTTATCAGCCACGCATGCCCACTTAATTAAAAAACGATATATTATAATCACCTATGAAAATACTACTTGCATACTAATTTCATAAGGACAAACTCATATTTATTATGTAAAGATTTAAACGGCTATTTGCCACATAAATTTTTGCAATTTACGTTCTTTTTAATAATCTTTATAGATTCGTGAAATGTATTCGACCTTGGTGTAACAAATGGAGAATTTAAGTATGCTCATCTACCCATCCCCTAATAAAACTGAAATTTTAAGCGGTAAAATACCTTGAGGAAAGTCGTATTTCCTACCACGTTACTGCTGCACAATTTCATTTGGACGCTTTGGCGCAGGATAATCTGCAAGGAAAATGAAAAGAACGGTCGCAGAATGAAATCTTTGGCTAATGTGTGCCTCATTCACGGTTATTGATCAAAGTATCGAAAGTACAGGAGACTTTGATCACATGACTTTCATTTAGCGGACAATGTTGTTACCAATGAGCCTGAAAAAGAAGAAAGAACTGCATTCTGTCCTACAATTGGGCCACATAGGTGTGGCTCAGTTAAATGTAGCGAACGAACGCAACCAACACAGCCAACATTAGTATTTCAGTTCGTTAAAATTTAGAATTTAAAGCTCGATGATCAATCTGCAATGGGTTCACACCTCAAATCCTTCCACATCGGACCTGCCGGAGGGCTGGCCGATAATGTAAGCTAGGCTTGAAATGAAGTTTTCGGTCTCCGTCCAACTTACAATAACCCTTTTGCAAAGTTTGCTGGCAATGCTTAAAGGAACCGAAGTGAGCAGAGGGGTTCTACCAACACGCACAGTCAAAGAAGCAGTGGAGACGGCCCGTTGTGGTGAACAGTTCAGACTTTTGCGGAGAATCATCATGACCTGAAGAATAAAATGTTGGCAAGTAAGTAGGTTGTAAAGTAGCAAGTTGAGATCAACATTCAGCTTCAGCAATACGGTATCAACCTCATTTTCATTCTTTTGCTCTCACGAGAGGGAGAGTTACAGCTGCGTTTTCAACCGATCATACGCCACCATTTCGTGCTTTTTGTGACATACGAGGTGAAGCTCACAAGCCCAGATCTCAGTCTCAGGGGCCAAGTCATGCAGATTGGCCATATCTGAGACTCTTCATATGGCAGATAGTAGGCATGATGCCAATCCTAGACGTCCAAATTTCTCGACAGTTAGATGGAACCTCCATAGCACATGCTAAATAAAAAGGTAAACACGAAGAGCTCCCAGTAGGATTGCCACAAAAACGAAGTTTCGCTCGAACAGGGCGAAATTGCAGGATAGGCATCAGGGCTGGGAACATTTCACTTCTGGCAGGCAGCTTTAGAAAGTATATGTGCTAGTGATTGCAATATTGATTAGGGTGTGTGGCCACGATAGGGTTGGATCCCGCCAATTAAAGCCAAACCAATGTGTCACCATGCAAGATTCCACACAAAGCAAGAAACCGACAAGGCAAGGAGCCCATGGTGCCGTGGTGGAGTATTTAACTCAATGAGCAAAGGTATCAGGTTCAAATCTCAGGGTTTTCACCCCTTGAGATTGGGTATGACTGGCTGATGACGGCTAACGAGCCATACATGGCCATTCCGGTCTCCCTTTGCTTTGTCAGATCCATTTAATCAGATTCCATACAGCACGAGAACCGATCATGCCTGCCCTGGTACCACTGACATGTCTGCAATACAAACTTCTACGATGTGGCATAGAGACGACGATTTGCGAATAGGAAACATGCGCACCCCTATGGTAATACCCCATTGAACTTTACACCACCTAACCACAGGGGCCGATTCTTGACCACTGGCGCGTCACAGATAAGCCACAAATCCACACCTTCTTCTGTTCACTACCAGTAATAATAGTTATGAGGCTTAAGATCCCGTAACAGTATTATGCGTTCACAGAATGTGAGTAAACCACTTCAATGATAATTCAATAAGAGTGCTGCCTGGCCATAAAAGAAGCACAACTATTCACGCAGATGGTAGATAACGAGAAAAATTTAGTGGATAAGGGAATACATAAGAGATGGCTGAGTTGCCTACCTCCATGGGCAGATCAAACCGGTTAGGGTAAAGGATGGCTGAAAAGCAAGTCTTAGAATCGTCCTGATTTGGTGCGGCCTAGAGCAGGGAACAAAGTCTGTGTGCGCGAGATTGCTGAGCCCGACAGCGGGCCTCCACCTTAGAAACACGCTTGTTAGATTAGGTAGTGATGAAAGAAGCCAACTGAGCGGCGTCCTTGGAAGGGGAAGAAGATGGCAGATGGCTGAGTGAGGGTGGCCAGCGGTCCACAAGCGTGACAGAATCCGGATCCTCCTTTCTAGAGGGCTCCATGCTGGAGGTTGAAGACTGTTGGAGTAAGCGGCTAAGCGGTCTCACAGAGGTGGAACGTGGCAAACCCTTAAAAGATGCGACAGGTGTGTATGAGAACGCACACGTTAGAAATCGGCTAAATATCTACTCAAGTCAGATGAGTAAACCACTTAGTGTTGTTAAGATTTGGACCATCGTCCTTTTGTGCTCTCTCAAGCAAAGGCAGAATAACTGTAGCTAACTATAAGTAAATGAACGTGAATGTTTCTTTTTGGTGACGCGATGGGCATATCTGTTGTCCACAATAATGATAACGTAAATATCTGCTTCCCTGTAACGCGGCCAAACCTAAGCTAACAGCGCAGAAGACCTCGATTCCTGGCACGGGAATGTGATGTGTGAAGTCCCTTAATACACTTATGCATATACCAACTCCATCTACTAGCTGCTTAAAGTTAGCGTATTTGGCAGACACCTAATAAGCGTCACCAAGGGAAAACTGTTGGAGACTTTTACTGAAATATGCGAACCACACTACTAGGTGGTTTTGCTGGCGGAGCATACCTTAAGAACATATAAAACCCAGAGACAACCGCAAATAATGATTTTTAATCCTTTGTATCTTTTTTTAAATAGGCACAGTACGTGCTAGAGCAGGTGCTGCAAAATAGAAGAAAAAGTAATGCCAGCCATGGCACGAGGCTGGCCGAAAGGACAACATCGATTAACGGTCGAGGACCAGCAACTTGAATGGACTGGAGGCCTACCAATCGCAAGACGCTAGATGGATATCCTAAGAAAAGGCATAAAAATTACCCCAACTAATGTGTGTGTTGCGGGATTTTGCACGGATGCTAACGGATGGAAATAAAATTGTAAGTTAGGGTCGCGAAATAGTTACAGAAACGTCAGTTTGATGTAAAATAAAAAATGGTGGCGGCAGTAACCATCTCGTTTTGTAGGGAGTTCCAAAGTCGTGTCCCTCTATGTACTTCAGTATAAACCGTTTGACGGCAATGTGTACTCTAAAACACTGCTACGGGGAAGTGAGAAAAAATAAGCGGCCCCATCGTGTAGGTTCACATTGATAGGCAGGTGAAATTACAATAAGAGTAGAAGAAGGAAACCGTAGGTCCTGTAGGTTTACGGGTCCTTGGAATGTAAAAGGTTAAAGGCCCTCCGCATTGCATGCCTTAATAACAAAGTGAGTATCTGGAATAAACATGATTCAAACGGAAAAGTGGAGGGCGTACGTCCGCATACATTCAGTTGGCTATGAGAACTGGACCGTTAACCACATGGAGCAAGAACACAAACGCAGTAGAGGCTTTCCAGAGGAGCCTCTAACGCGAACTTCGTGAACCCTGTCCATTGTCCTGTAGGTCAGTACGAGTGCTCCTGGACGAACTGCAGTATCGGCTGTTTCAGACTGAAGTTCGACCATACGGAGGCATGTGGGTAAAGAAAAGAAGAACCGTGGACGAGAACCAGGATACGAAGGGATACCGTGCAAAATTGACCGACAAACCCAAAAGGGGGAGGGGAAGCATGGTTCTCTCGATCAGTGGGTGGTGGCTACAAGATTAACAGGGAAAAATGGGTTAGGCACCTGGAGTAAACTTAAAGGAAAACCAGAGTGGGTCACGCGAACAGCTCAACCAAAATGTGACATCCTGGAATGATAAGAAGAAGGAGCACCTGTGGCTGCGAACGCCGAATACAAATCGGAAAGTGAAAGGTCTATTTTGATTTTACTAAGGCCTTTGATCGGGTCGATCATAACCTCCTCCTTCTGAAACTAGCCTCCTTCGGCATAGGTAGCAAGCCACTGAACTTCATATCTTCCTATTCGGGGGCTCGCACACAACGAGTAAAAATTTCCAATGTTATCTCCAGCCCCACGCATGTGAGGAGTGGAGTTATACAGGGTAGTGTACTGGGTCCGCTCCTATTTTGCCTGTTTGTCAACGACGATTCAGATTGTTTTCAGTATGGTAGACCCTTCATGTACGCTGATGATTTAAAAGTCGCTTATCGATATAAACCGGCAGATCGCAACATCGTGCTCGAGCTGATAAAAAATATCTTCAGGCCTTCGCCCAGTGGTGTTGCACATGGCGCCTCACCTTTTCATGGCACAAATGTTCCGTTATGGTTGTTGGCGACGTTCATCAACCGGAATTAAGCATTGACGGCCACGAATTAAATGTCCCAGGAGTTATCAAGGAGTTGGGCATATCCTTCTCTAATAGTCTCAATTTGACAGAGCACTGTGCCCTGATAGTCTCGAAAGCACGCCGAACCACCGGATTTATCCTTAGAAATTTAAAGACTTTAAAGGTTAGAACTAGCCTTTATAATATGTACGTGAGACC
>JAYGXS010000355.1:0-12142 GCA_036362985.1 Ligula intestinalis
TGGTAAATAAAATCTGTCAAAGGTAGTTGAATTGAAAATTAAAGAACCCATATTAAAATAACTGTTCGGATAAAATGTTATGCCACCGCACTGCATTATACTAACGAACCTTAGCAACATATGATATGGAACACAGTTTATTATTTTACTTGCACCAGAAGACCCATTATTTAAGCTCTGGCTCTTCTACTTCATGAAAACCATTTATCCTACCATGATTATATAAACCTCCCCAATATAGAGTACAGGATATTGCAATGAATAAATACCAAGCGTTTTTTTATAAAAAGATATGATTTTATAATCTTCAAAAGAGAACCTTCTCAGTACCCCGAATAAGTAAGTTGAGGAAACAGCCAATTAAACACAAACTAAATGTGCCAGCGTACAGACTAAACATATGATTAATGGCAGCTGTAGTTTATGTGCCGTGAGATTTTTTGAAGCCACTTTACTCGGCAAGCACCGTGACATTGTTCAGCAACAAACTGAGTCATGGGAATATTGACGTACTGCATGTTTACATTTGCTAAAATTGTGCCAACACTTATAACGAACTGACTAGCTAGATTAAATTTGTTCGCATCCGCCTGACTGGCCTTTTAACAATTCCGAAGGTCAGCTCATGGACCGATTCATGTACGTGACTGAAATATTATTGTTTGTTTATGGCACATTGAACCTTGGGGTAAACTACATCCAAACAACCCGAAATTTTATGTTCAGTATACCGAGCTGAAAGAGCATATGTTATGAAAACCTACAATGAAAAAGATTTCTTCGCAGTGCTTACGCTATTCCATTCTGCAGATGTCAATGGCGTCGCAAAATAAACTTGTTTAAATTCCTCTTCAGTAAAAATGAGTAGTTTAGTAATTTTAGTGATTGTGGTAGCTGTAGCGGTGTATCACCGATCCTAGGCAACTATATCATGCAATCTCACTGAGCAGCAACTTAAGGAACTACAATGACTTCTGTTTCAAAAGCATGATCATCACTTTTAGAGTCAGATGCTTACTGTCTTTCACGAGGTCGACTGCCCCTACAGTTACTTCACAATAGCTGATAACAAACGCAATAAAATTATGGCAAATTCGAAACAGTAGAGGTAAACATTCTCACAGATTTGGCACGTTGTTATTTACTTTTACTCTATGTGCCACGGCTTTTGTAACAATATCAAAAACATTCCACATTGTTTGCTTTCTACCGCTGATGGATCCTTCTTTAAAGGCTTTTGTTGCTTACGATGCATAAATCCTTTTCTTGTCATGTTGCTTCCTTCGTATACTCATTGCTTTAAGCTAGCTGAACTCCTTTTAAACGAAACTAAAATCAAGATCACATGCATGCCAAAATGCTTAGTCCGCTTGTTCTTGTTCCCTACATTCAGGTTTTATGTTTGGTGCCATAGAACTGCCGGTTGGCAGCAGTTGCCTTCACAACTACGTTATTGGGAAATAAAATAGGCAGTATGTGAGATTCAAAAATTGAAAGTCATTATAATGTAGCAGTCACAAATACCTGCACAAAATTCTGGAAATAAGCTTCCTGGAGTTTAAACATGACAATGTTTGTTGGAGGAGAGTCCCGTTTCCGCATTTTACTAGTTTTCGTTGTCAGCAGTGCGAAACTGGGGATGATGTTTTATTGCTTAAAAACTAGCTTTGTTAACATGAGCCTGACTTTCAATTTATTTCCTCTTTAATTCTTCTCTCAAATCTATCAGCTGTAACAAAGCCCATTGTAAGAAAACGGTCGATATTGAATGGTCACCTTAACCAAAACATAAGTTGTAAAGAACTTAAGTCAGTTTTCCGAGAACAAATACATTTTGGTAACCAGACAGATAAAGTGGAATACTTACCAGTACTGTAGTTCATATTGCCAGAGCAGAAGTATGTAGGAAACGTTAGGAAATCAAATTGTTGGGAAGACGTTTAAATTCATTTAACTGACGACTTAAGTAGATTTAACGCTCGGCATTTAGCAAGCGACCGTGATCTCTAACGCTATCAAACAATAGGCCCGACTATCTCCTTCTTGTATGCTTCAACTAACCTTCACAAGATCGACCTGACAGATACTCCGATTTTGAGCATGTAAAACTCTCTCTATTATAGGATATCAAAATGATTAGAATATAAACTGAACCCTGTAAAGTATCAGCTTACACCACATGGTAACTGATATAACTTTGACTTCACTGGTTATTTCAAAGCCATGATATTTAATGGCGTGACAAAGTTGTAGTTTGATATCTCATTGCTTGGTCACTGAAACACTTGATTTCATCTTCAAATATACTTTAAACAGTAAACAGGAAATATTAATATCAAAGATAGCACTAAAGGAGGTATTGATCTAATGGACAACAAAAGTTCTGTCTCTTCCTTGCAACCAACTATAAGGACAAACAAACTTGTTTTTCTGGACTCATATCTTGGCGGTCTTGAAGTTCATGTGATCATAGGAAAGCTGGAAAAGGTGTAATTTAAGACATTACGAGCGATATGTTGATGGTATTTATCCAATCACCATTAAATAAACAGACCTTGTTAGTCGAGAGAGTCCGTCCCCCAAGATTGCGCTGCAGATAAAAAAGTCAGTTCCTTGCCTTTCTTGAACGTCCACCAAAATGAGCATCGAAGGAAAGGGTTGATTGGACAGAATATGGACTGCGGCAGTCTTCTACCTCACTAATGCCAGCGCAGTTTTTTTCGCTGTGTTTTGCCACGACCTAGACACATTTGTTCTGTAGACAGTATTGAGGAAAAATGATGAATATTCAGAACCTGCTAAGCGAAAACGATATTCTATGATATCTAATAAAAATAGTAGTGTCGCAAGACCATTATAACCCAATAAACACTGCAAAATAAAGAAAAACCTGATCCTCGAAGTATTCTTTGAAATGGATGTGACAAGTGAACTCGGGAAAGGAGACGATGACCAAGCCATGTGACAAACCTCAACAGCCAGATTTCAGAGAGTATTTTCGAACGGGCCTACACTTCACGGAGAAGATAAGCAACGCTTGCGCACTTGGACCACCTCCTCATGCATATACTCGTTACTTTCTCATCCATTTTAGCTTACATTGAACGCATGGGCCGGCGCTTCTTGACAATGATAGGGAAGTGCCCTCTAGCACGGCTGAAAAAGGCAAAGTTGACGACAAAGACTGCGCTATTTTTCAATCACACTGTTGATTACGGAAATCGTGTGACCTCCAACAAAGATTTTCGTGTGATTTATAAGGTCCCACCAAACTATCCAAGTCACCGGATCACTGTCTGCTAGCAAAAGCAGTAGCGGCTGTCATTTGGTAGTCGAAACTGATCTCCTGCTCCGTGAGAACGATATAAAAATGAAGTGAGAATTGGGCTTAAATAACGTCAATGTAAAGAATGGTGTTCTGTGTGAATGACCAGATATACGGTGGAATTGCAGAATAGTGTAATGGACATTTACTTCCAAAGAAAATGCTTTTGGTAATAATGTCAGTAAGTTTCATATCATAGGTTTTTACAAAATAGGTAAAGTCAGAAATAACCAGCAGAAAAACCTGCAATGAAAATGGAGGTCCACTTTAAATAGCGAAGGCAACGAAGAAACGATATAGAGGAGTAGCGTAAATTGCTGCTGAGCGCATAATTAAACTGCAAATTCCACGATCAGGCTTAGAATGCCGGATTTATGCGAAGCAAAAAATCTCATACAGCATACAGCAGAAGCAAATTCTTGTCCCACCGAGCACATCTGCTTCTTTTCAATCTCATATTAAATCCACGCTTACCGTAATCAAAGGTTAACTAACGGAATGCAGCTTTTCATAACCTGGCCTCCTCTTTTCCACCTCACACTGTGTCTTCCTAGCCACTACTGTTTCTTATTACCTTCTTCTATATTTCCACACAATTTTGTTTAAACTCTAGCATTTATTAATTTTTCGACCCATTGACATGGTTTACCAGTTAACTGCGTTTTTAAAAAAAATCAAGTTAAAGATGTAAATTTCTAGCACCTGAACACGTACGTAATACTAGTAACCGATTTAAACTTTTTATAGCCTATACACTAGCACATTACGAAAGGCAACATTGCAATGTTCGCACATGCTTAAACGTCCAAATTATTTTACAATAGGGACATATGGATACGTAGAATATGAACTCACTTTACTTTACGAACAGCAGATAGATCTTGAAAAACCCTGGAAAGTGGCATGAAGTTCTTTAAGGAAGAACATGAAAGGGTGAGAAAAAGTCGATAGGAACTTAATAGCAATGTGTTGATTAAGTAAACGAGTAGTTTATGTTGTTCTCTTTCATAATCCCTACTTCCAGGATGTTGTCCTATGTAAATAGTAGTTAAAGGGTCTTATAGGTGGAGAATTAAAACACGCAGTGGGATATACTTTAATAACTGCTATATCCAATTTCATTTTATAGTATTAAGATTATTAAGTTGGTTTGGCAGATTTGCTTAATTTGAGTTGACCAAGTGTGAAAAACTCTAGGCGTTTGGCGGGATTTGAACCCGCGCATCAGAGAAAGCCTTTGCCGGAGGCTAACGCTCTACCGCTAAGCTACAAACGCCCGCTTCACGCCATGAGTTTAATCGCACTTGGATCGATATTGCCCGCTCAACTTTTCGCTCATATGGAATCCACCAATACGGGAGCTGTTAATTAATATCTGTATCTTTTCTTATCTGTATTTTCGTTTGGAGTAATGCGGAAAAACCCGATTTTCAACTAACGAGTTTCTTGCGATTCCCGAAAAATAGAAATTATGGTTAGAAGGTCGTCTTCTTCAACTTACCCGAAGTGTTACTTACTGTTCTAGAGTAAGAGTAGTATGAGCCACGGTGCGGAGCGCCGCGCCGCGCACACCTCCAATTTACATGCGGAACAACTTAGTCCCAGCGGGCGCTAAAAAAAACTTCCACTACATTTTTTTAAACTTACTTCCAAAAATTTCTTTCTCTGCCAATCCAATTCCCCCCCCAAACCCTTTCACCACCTTTTTTCGTAGGGCAACATGCTAGGACTAGGGGTATATCAGGGGGACTATCTAAGCTACTTTTGCCGGCAAAAGTAAGAAAGTTTAATTCAGCCTAAGCTACCCCTCAGTATGGCTAATGTTCAGTTAATACATGCAATCCTCCACGCACACTATTAACTTCTCCCATGATACGCTTCCGCCTAACGCCCATCCCCACCTATCACACTTATGGTTTAAACCCCGACCCCCATTTCACAGACCCCACTTGTCGGAAAAGATGAACATCACTACACATATGCTTTAGCTCATACTTTTCCCTCTTATAGCTCGATGATAATTTTCTAAATCAAGCGTCTGCTCGCCAAATGGTCTTTCGCATCTGCTGGTCGGAATTTTCGCAAGCTATTACACATTCGGGCGAAGAAATGCACAACTATGGCATTATTTATGATCACTTAGACGTTTTAGAAGCCGATCTTTACATAGCTTTTCAGAAACAATTGGTGTATGGGAACTCCACAGGTTCTAAAGTACAACTTGATATGGTGGTGGCTGCGATAGGAAGCAATAAAAATGTCATCCCTTTGGTGAAGCACACGTTTGAAAAGTGTGGGATATACTATGACTGCATGTACGCCAGACCATGCTAATTGGCCAGCTAACAGTACCTTTTGTTTTGAATTTCAGAATTTTTGAATGTGGATACTTCATTACCCTCCGCTTTAAACAATTTCAGCCAGTGTATATTGTTTGGCTACCCCTTAATTCAGCATCACAAAGTTCTCCATACGTCTTTCAGACAAAAAGTAACTTTAATATACACAAACTATTGACAATTTGTAAACTTTACCCCACGAAATTGGTGAAATTAAGTCAAGGAGATTGAACGCATCGTAATGGAAAAAGCTTCCAGGACACTTTGAACATCATACGATGCGTTCAGGGGGCAAGCATCTTTAACTCCATCTCCATTAGTCTTGATAGAAAATCTATGATTGTCTGATGCATTCATACAAACATTAACTTAAATTGGCTTCGTAAGGATCCAGATTGAAACGTCGTGTTGACAAACAGCTGTTTTTGGTCATTCACTTCAGGCCGTTACAGTGACATGGAAAATAGGCGATTAAAGCAGGCAGTTAGGTACAGTGCTAATATACTTCTTGAGGTGGGGGAGGACGCGAGTAATAATTCATCTCGTGGTTCTTCCCTCTCCTGCGAGCTGGACGTTGGGTTGTCACGCTTGTGGAACAGGGGAGGGGCTTTCCCACGAACGACGTCAGACGCGCGGCGGGCTCCCTGTGACTGTGAGCGGCGTGGTGGCACGGCGTGTTCTCTGCGGCTGTAGGTAATATGGTTTCGGGCTGCGTAGCTTCTGACGTCGTGACCTCTGACGTAGTGCCTTCTGGCGGCGCGGGATCCTTATATGCGGTTGGTCACGGGAGGGAGACTGCATGAATCAGCGTCTTTTGACAACAGAGAGCGGGTTTTGCTAAACGAATTGCCACTGTCTCCGTTGTGGCTAGCACACGTTTATGCAGGACTTTATAGTAGTGCGTTGGTGCCTGTAACATGACCTGTAAGGCCTCTCTCGCGTACTAATACTCACAGCCGCAAAGAACACGCCGTGCCACCACGCCGCTCACAGTCACAGGGAGCCCGCCGCGCGTTTGACATCGTTCGTGGGAAAGCCCCTCCCCTGTTCCACAAGCGTGACAACCCAACGTCCGCGGCATGCTGAGTCCAGCTCGCAGGAGAGGGAAGAACCACGAGATGAATTATTACTCGCGTCCTCCCCCACCTCAAGAACTATATTAGCACTGTACCGAACTGTTTGCTTTAATCGCCTATTTTCCATGTCACTGTAACGGCCTGAAGTGAATGACCAAAAACAGCTGTTTGCCAACACGACTGTTCATTCGTAAATGAAATAGGAATTTTTGCCTAACTAAGACAATCCAAAGATCCCTCGGTGTTAAAGGAGATCAATGACTTCCTAAAGTTTGACGCCAGACTTGCGGTAGCAAAGGTGAATTAAGAATTTATATAAGGCTGTATGTATCGTGGAGAATACCTAAAACACTACTGGAGAAACCTGCGCAGGAACCATATCACGCCTACTGTGGCTACTCTACGACGATATACAGAAAGTCATCTGGAGACAAGTATCGCCAAAATTCAGGAGCTTCAGTGGAATCTTTGCCAGAAGACCGCGGCCCTCGACCGTCTTGGAAGTGGATAGAAACTAACCTTCGAAGAATACGTCCAGGCAGTCAGAAATAGGAGAATTGAAGTCAAGTTGGCAAACCTACCACGAAGCGTCCAACCAGTGAAAGCGCACGCCGTACTTCCCAACAATCCGGAGCGGTACATGCATAATTATTCTTTATTACGTCTTGATTAAACGCTCCTAGAAGTACTTTCTCTGGGCCCCAAGTTTTGCATGGTACAGCACAAGCAAAAGCAACTAGAACTAGAAATCTAATTCAAACGTCTCTTCAGTCAGACTTCCGATCTAAAACCCTCCGAGCCCAGAGAAGTTGACTATCTTAAGTCAACCCTAGTCAAATGCTGTCAACAGTACTTAAGAAAGACTCCAAGACCCATAGGTCCTCTTACCAAGGCCTATCTGGATAGTCACAATGAGCTTCACCGAAATGAAAATATTTTGCTTACTAGACTGGACAAAGGCTCCGGGATTGTGCTGTTAGATAAGAAAGACTTTGCTGCTAAACTAGAAGAAACCTTATCGGATCGCACAAAGTTTTCAAAATCCGATAAAGACAAAAACCGGACAGAGGCCGTTGAAGGCCAGATTACGAAACTACTTAAAGTACTTCACAAGAAAGGATGTTTATCGGACAAAGATTTAGAGGGACTAAGACCCGTGGGTACCACAATACCGCGAATGAATGGCCTACCCAAAATTCATAAACAAGGCGTGCCGCTTCGTCCTATCTTGGACATGAGGAACTCGCCCTACCATTCTATTGCAAAATGGCTTGTTAAAGAGCTAAAGCCGCTTCAGAGTTGTCTATACCCTAGAAGCCTGAAAGATACATTTGACTTCGTCGAAGCGATCAAGGATGTTAACATTTGAAAACTGAAAATGCTGTCATTCGATGTATCTTCATAGTTTACTAACGTGCCGGTAGTGAAAAAACATTGAGTACTTATGTGACTTTATATGTCAGGCAAACCACCAGATAGGGATGCCAGTGGAGACGCCAAAGGAGCTATTGACGTGCTGAACGCAAAAACGTACAGTTCCTCTGCAAGGGCCAGTTGTACAGGCAAAAGGACGGTGTGGCCATTAGCTCACCACTTAAACCCTTCCTCGCGAATGTCTTCGTGGGAAAAGTCAAGGAGATGAACCTCAAAGACACTATCAACAATTTTGAGTTCTATGGTTGTTACGTGGATGATATTTTTGCCTGACGAAGCAGACTACCGATATAGATGGCGTAGTTCATACGCTCAATACAGCCCACACAGCACTAAAGTTCACTGTGGAAACGGACGTGAACAACGAAATCACGTTCCTAGATTTCCTCTTGCACAGAAAAGGAGACGGTTCCATACAACGCCGGGTATTCAGAAAGAAAACCTGGACGGGGCAATATATTAATTTCAACAGTTCTGTTCCCCTTCATCTTAAAAGAAACTGAGTCTAAGGATTAGCAGCCAGAACACGACGTTTCTGCTCTCCTGAAGTAGTTGAAAGAGAAGAACAGCAGCTACAAAACACACTCCGTGAAAATGGTGATCCAGAAAGGTTCATCCTTTGTAACATTAAGGAGCGCATCGCAAAGCCTGCCGTAGCGAAGGCAGAAAAGAAAGACCTTTTCATAAGACTGCTCTTCCTAGGAGACGCAGCAAGCGGACTAGTAAGACGACGTCTAAGGACAGCAGTCACGAGTGCTTTCCCGGCGGCCAACTTACGCGTATCCTTCACAAACTCTCCCTTTCTGCGGATGGATGGTAAAGACAGACTACCGCTACATGCCACTTCCATGTGCATTTATTCCCTCACCTGCACCTGTGGGGCGGGATATATTGGCCGAACAACGACACGTCTGGAGAAGATGTTAAGTGAACACATACCGGCCTGGTTAGGTAAAGGTGAAAATCGATCAATCTCAAGCTCAATCCTCGCACACCTGATCGATACAAATCACCAAGTTGACGCGAAAGAGGCATTTCAGGTTATGTACCAGGCACCAACGCACTACTCTAAAGTCCTGCATAAACGTTTGCTAGCCACAACGGAGACAGTGGCAATTCGTTAAGCAAAACCCACTCTCTGTTGTCAAAAGACGTTGATTCATGCAGTCTCCCTCCCGTGACCAACCGCATATAAGGATCCCGCGCCGCCAGAAGGCACTACGTCAGAGGTCACGACGTCAGAAGCTACGCAGCCCGAAACCATATTACCTACAGCCGCAGAGAACACGCCGTTCCACCACGCCGCTCACAGTCACAGGGAGCCCGCCGCGCATCTGACGTCGTTCGTGGGAAAGCCCCTCCCCTGTTCCACAAGCGTGACAACCCAACGTCCTCGGCATGCCGAGTCAAGCTCGCAGGAGACGGAAGAACCACGAGATGACTAATAACCTCCCTCCCCCCCACCTCAAGAACTATATTAGCACTGTACCTAACTTGCCTGCTTTAATCGCCTATTTTCCATGTCACTGTAACGGCCTGAAGTGAATGACCGAAAACAGCTGTTTGTCAACACGACTTTTAAATCGTAAACGAAATGGGAATTTTTGCCAAACTCCAGATTGATCAATTTTCCCTTTTACTTAGCCAGACCGGTATGTTTTCACGTAGCCTCTTTTCCAGGCGCATCAATTTTCGGCCAACGTATCTCGCTCTATGGGAGCAGATAAAGGATTCAATACGCATCAATATGCTCTTAAACGGGAGTGGGCTTTTACCTCCCCTTGCCTTATTATAGCAGGGGAGATTTCGTGAAGAATACGCGTTAGTTCACCCCTCGAAAAATGCTTTTGATCGCTGTCTTCAGACGCCGTTTTATCAGTTAGCCTGTTGGATCACCTGAGTTAACCATATCAGCATTGTACATAACTGAACATTTTATTCTCCAGGCAGTTAAATTGGCCAGTAATTCACAATCAATAAGATATGTTTGCAAAATGAACGTTCTAATTACTAGGAACTGCTTAGTTGCAACTAATCTCTTTAAAATTCATTTATAAGTTCACATCTGCATAAAATGTAGCATAAAATTAACTTGAAAATACAAAAATATGAAGATGACTCGCCCTGCAACTCAGCAACTTGCTACTGTTAGGGCCCGGGACATGAGGCTAAATGCAGGGCAGAGTGCGACAAGTGAGTCCCATTTGCAGTCAGTGAATGTTCATCAGCGAGTGTCATTTTACTTCTTTTAAGCTGCCATACACTGCTGCCACCGTTCGTAAATTACATGCCTTACAATAAATTGTTTCAATTAGTAAGCTTACTATGGCCTTTCATATGGTGTAGTCAGCTTTGTAAAGTTGAGAACCCAATACGCGCTGAACAATCTGACTTGCACATCCGTCATTTGAGCCATCCAGTGCATATAAGGATTAAACTGTTCCATTTCATTTTGAGCATTATTGTGCCCTATCTCCATGGGGTCCAGGCATATCCATCGCATCTTAGCAATAGTTATGTAGTCTATTTAAATCTTCTGCAGAACAGGGAAAGACCAGAAAATCTAAACCTTTTTTTCCACTCTCTATAAGATGTGCTGCTTACGGTTCCCAATTTTTCTTGGAAACAATCCTATATGTTTGATCATTTACATTTCGCACATTCTTCGTTTAATATTACCGTTAAAATATATTGCCTTTAAGTACAATATAATGTATTTTGATTACTTATGGTATAATAAGGAGTGGTCGGATTTTCGCATGAAATAATTTTATCCCCAATCGGCAGCAAAACATTCCGTTGTTTTCCTCACACTGCCAGTATCACATATAATTATTTTGATCCACCGGAAAGAGAGGTTTGTTGACACCACATCTGGACACTTTTATTCGTATTCTACTCTGTTTCCGGGATTAGTAAGTGTTTTGTGATACCTAAATAAATAGATATTCATTTCTTCTGTCCTAACTCACCAACAATTGACAGTTTTACGCTTGAAGCATTTTTAAATTGCAATTTTGCTTTTGCTGTTATCCATTCATATTCTGAGCAAATTAAAACTGATGTATGCTTCTGTTCGTCAAATATGTTATACAAATATCGATTACATTTTATAAGCCATCGCGGAATTTGTTGGAATCAATTTATCATGCTGTATACGCTTGTTTCAAATATGTAGATTACCCGAGTGGGGGTAACAGGTCCAGATCTTTATTCGCAATGCTATTTTTCGCTCCGTACAATACCGTATGAATACCGATAAGAAGGGTAGAAAGGTTAGAAAGACGAGAGACATGGAGAAATGCAAATCGTTTTACTGGCGTGCTTAGGCAATTCATTCTATGGATCGTATGTTTATAGTCCTTCGCTCATTGTTTATTATTAAGCGTAACATAAAATACGATGGTAAAAATAACCAGTCATGCTTTATTCACAGTCATCATTGAAAAAATGTAGCAGTCTTAGGCAGAGAAAACTTACGCTTTCACGCCGGATCAGTCTGTCGATAATTACCTTAAAACTTAAGGCGAAATTGGACGAGCAATTGCGCACGATCAGCAACGTCAATCGACCTGCTTTACCAGCAGGGTAAAACGTCAGTGATTAAGTTCTCCTAGGAGTTTTGCTCGAAAGGACTTCGGAATACACACTGCAATTGTTGGTTTAGAATTCTTGCAGTGATAAAGCAGCCATGATCCATTTAAATTAAAATATCTACAGTAGATATCGCTGATCATGAAATATTTCAACATACGCGAAAGACTAATACTCTTTCGCTAATCGGATTTGACTCCAGTTGTGATACTGATTATCGTGTAGTGTATACTAAAGTCATTTCCGTCAGGATAGGAAGCCGGCTTTTAAACGAGCTTCATTGAGACTCCTATCAAAACGTATCAATTATAAAAACTGAGTAATTTAGCAGTATGCCTTTTAATCATTGATTTTGACTGTCTTTATAAATTTAA
>JAYGXS010000356.1:0-12136 GCA_036362985.1 Ligula intestinalis
TGGTAAATAAAATCTGTCAAAGGTAGTTGAATTGAAAATTAAAGAACACATATTAAAATAACTGTTCGGATAAAATGTTATGCCACCGCACTGCATTATACTAACGAACCTTAGCAACATATGATATGGAACACAGTTTATTATTTTACTTGCACCAGAAGACCCATTATTTAAGCTCTGGCTCTTCTACCTCATGAAAACCATTTATCCTACCATGATTATATAAACCTCCCCAATATAGAGTACAGGATATTGCAATGAATAAATAC
This sequence comes from Ligula intestinalis, assembly GCA_036362985.1. NCBI lineage: Eukaryota > Metazoa > Platyhelminthes > Cestoda > Diphyllobothriidea > Diphyllobothriidae > Ligula > Ligula intestinalis. The sequence goes on from JAYGXS010000356.1 coordinate 270, forward strand.
CAAGCGTTTTTTTATAAAAAGATATGATTTTATAATCTTCAAAAGAGAACCTTCTCAGTACCCCGAATAAGTAAGTTGAGGAAACAGCCAATTAAACACAAACTAAATGTGCCAGCGTACAGACTAAACATATGCTTAATGGCAGCTGTAGTTTATGTGCCGTGAGATTTTTTGAAGCCACTTTACTCGGCAAGCACCGTGACATTGTTCAGCAACAAACTGAGTCATGGGAATATTGACGTACTGCATGTTTACATTTGCTAAAATTGTGCCAACACTTATAACGAACTGACTAGCTAGATTAAATTTGCTCGCATCCGCCTGACTGGCCATTTAACAGTTCTGAAGGTCAACTCATGGACCGATTCATGTACGTGACTGAAATATTATTGTTTGTTTATGGCACATTGAACCTTGGGGTAAACTACATCCAAACAACCCGAAATTTTATGTTCAGTATACCGAGCTGAAAGAGCATATGTTATGAAAACCTACAATGAAAAAGATTTCTTCGCAGTGCTTACGCTATTCCATTCTGCAGATGTCAATGGCGTCGCAAAATAAACTTGTTTAAATTCCTCTTCAGTAAAAATGAGTAGTTTAGTAATTTTAGTGCTTGTGGTAGCTGTAGCGGTGTATCACCGATCCTAGGCAACTATATCATGCAATCTCACTGAGCAGCAACTTAAGGAACTACAATGACTTCTGTTTCAAAAGCATGATCATCACTTTTAGAGTCAGATGCTTACTGTCTTTCACGAGGTCGACTGCCCCTACAGTTACTTCACAATAACTGATAACAAACGCAATAAAATTATGGGAAATTCGAAACAGTAGAGGTAAACATTCTCACAGATTTGGCACGTTGTTATTTACTTTTACTCTATGTGCCACGGCTTTTGTAACAATATCAAAAACATTCCACATTGTTTGCTTTCTACCGCTGATGGATCCTTCTTTAAAGGCTTTTGTTGCTTACGATGCATAAATCCTTTTCTTGTCATGTTGCTTCCTTCGTATACTCTTTGCTTTAAGCTAGCTGAACTCCTTTTAAACGAAACTAAAATCAAGATCACATGCATGCCAAAAATGCTTAGTCCGCTTGTTCTTGTTCCCCACATTCAGGTTTTATGTTTGGTGCCATAGAACTGCCGGTTGGCAGCAGTTGCCTTCACAACTACGTTATTGGGAAATAAAATAGGCAGTATGTGAGATTCAAAAATTGAAAGTCATTATAATGTAGCAGTCACAAATACCTGCACAAAATTCTGGAAATAAGCTTCCTGGAGTTTAAACATGACAATGTTTGTTGGAGGAGAGTCCCGTTTCCGCATTTTACTAGTTTTCGTTGTCAGCAGTGCGAAACTGGGGATGATGTTTTATTGCTTAAAAACTAGCTTTGTTACCATGAGCCTGACTTTCAATTTATTTCCTCTTTAATTCTTCTCTCAAATCTATCAGCTGTAACAAAGCCCATTGTAAGAAAACGGTCGATATTGAATGGTCACCTTAACCAAAACATAAGTTGTAAAGAACTTAAGTCAGTTTTCCGAGAACAAATACATTTTGGTAACCAGACAGATAAAGTGGAATACTTACCAGTACTGTAGTTCATATTGCCAGAGCAGAAGTATGTAGGAAACGTTGGGAAATCAAATTGTTGGGAAGACGTTTAAATTCATTTAACTGACGACTTAAGTAGATTTAACGCTCGGCATTTAGCAAGCGACCGTGATCTCTAACGCTATCAAACAATAGGCCCGACTATCTCCTTCTTGTATGCTTCAACTAACCTTCACAAGATCGACCTGACAGATACTCCGATTTTGAGCATGTAAAACTCTCTCTATTATAGGATATCAAAATGATTAGAATATAAACTGAACCCTGTAAAGTATCAGCTTACACCACATGGTAACTGATATAACTTTGACTTCACTGGTTATTTCAAAGCCATGATATTTAATGGCGTGACAAAGTTGTAGTTTGATATCTCATTGCTTGGTCACTGAAACACTTGATTTCATCTTCAAATATACTTTGAACAGTAAACAGGAAATATTAATATCAAAGATAGCACTAAAGGAGGTATTGATCTAATGGACAACAAAAGTTCTGTCTCTTCCTTGCAACCAACTATAAGGACAAACAAACTTGTTTTTCTGGACTCATATCTTGGCGGTCTTGAAGTTCATGTGATCATAGGAAAGCTGGAAAAGGTGTAATTTAAGACATTACGAGCGATATGTTGATGGTATTTATCCAATCACCATTAAATAAACAGACCTTGTTAGTCGAGAGAGTCCGTCCCCCAAGATCGCGCTGCAGATAAAAAAGTCAGTTCCTTGCCTTTCTTGAACGTCCACCAAAATGAGCGTCGAAGGAAAGGGTTGATTGGACAGAATATGGACTGCGGCAGTCTTCTACCTCACTAATGCCAGCGCAGTTTTTTTCGCTGTGTTTTGCCACGACCTAGACACATTTGTTCTGTAGACAGTATTGAGGAAAAATGATGAATATTCAGAACCTGCTAAGCGAAAACGATATTCTATGATATCTAATAAAAATAGTAGTGTCGCAAGACCATTATAACCCAATAAACACTGCAAAATAAAGAAAAACCTGATCCTCGAAGTATTCTTTGAAATGGATGTGACAAGTGAACTCGGGAAAGGAGACGATGACCAAGCCATGTGACAAACCTCAGCAGCCAGATTTCAGCGAGTATTTTCGAACGGGCCTACACTACACGGAGAAGATAAGCAACGCTTGCGCACTTGGACCACCTCCTCATGCATATACTCGTTACTTTCTCATCCATTTTAGCTTACATTGAACGCATGGGCCGGCGCTTCTTGACAATGATAGGGAAGTGCCCTCTAGCACGGCTGAAAAAGGCAAAGTTGACGACAAAGACTGCGCTATTTTTCAATCACACTGTTGATTACGGAAATCGTGTGACCTCCAACAAAGATTTTCGTGTGATTTATAAGGTCCCACCAAACTATCCAAGTCACCGGATCACTGTCTGCTAGCAAAAGCAGTAGCGGCTGTCATTTGGTAGTCGAAACTGATCTCCTGCTCCGTGAGAACGATATAAAAATGAAGTGAGAATTGGGCTTAAATAACGTCAATGTAAAGAATGGTGTTCTGTGTGAATGACCAGATATACGGTGGAATTGCAGAATAGTGTAATGGACATTTACTTCCAAAGAAAATGCTTTTGGTAATAATGTCAGTAAGTTTCATATCATAGGTTTTTACAAAATAGGTAAAGTCAGAAATAACCAGCAGAAAAACCTGCAATGAAAATGGAGGTCCACTTTAAATAGCGAAGGCAACGAAGAAACGATATAGAGGAGTAGCGTAAATTGCTGCTGAGCGCATAATTAAACTGCAAATTCCACGATCAGGCTTAGAATGCCGGATTTATGCGAAGCAAAAAATCTCATACAGCATACAGCAGAAGCAAATTCTTGTCCCACCGAGCACATCTGCTTCTTTTCAATCTCATATTAAATCCACGCTTACCGTAATCAAAGGTTAACTAACGGAATGCAGCTTTTCATAACCTGGCCTCCTCTTTTCCACCTCACACTGTGTCTTCCTAGCCACTACTGTTTCTTATTACCTTCTATATTTCCACACAATTTTGTTTAAACTCTAGCATTTATTAATTTTTCGACCCATTGACATGGTTTACCAGTTAACTGCGTTTTTAAAAAAAATCAAGTTAAAGATGTAAATTTCTAGCACCTGAACACGTACGTAATACTAGTAACCGATTAAAACTTTTTATAGCCTATACACTAGCACATTACGAAAGGCAACATTGCAATGTTCGCACATGCTTAAACGTCCGAATTATTTTACAATAGGGACATATGGATACGTAGAATATGAACTCACTTTACTTTACGAACAGCAGATAGATCTTGAAAAACCCTGGAAAGTGGCATGAAGTTCTTTAAGGAAGAACATGAAAGGGTGAGAAAAAGTCGATAGGAACTTAATAGCAATGTGTTGATTAAGTAAACGAGTAGTTTATGTTGTTCTCTTTCATAATCCCTACTTCCAGGATGTTGTCCTATGTAAATAGTAGTTAAAGGGTCTTATAGGTGGAGAATTAAAACACGCAGTGGGATATACTTTAATAACTGCTATATCCAATTTCATTTTATAGTATTAAGATTATTAAGTTGGTTTGGCAGATTTGCTTAATTTGAGTTGACCAAGTGTGAAAAACTCTAGGCGTTTGGCGGGATTTGAACCCGCGCATCAGAGAAAGCCTTTGCCGGAGGCTAACGCTCTACCGCTAAGCTACAAACGCCCGCTTCACGCCATGAGTTTAATCGCACTTGGATCGATATTGCCCGCTCAACTTTTCACTCATATGGAATCCACCAATACGGGAGCTGTTAATTAATATCTGTATCTTTTCTTATCTGTATTTTCGTTTGGAGTAATGCGGAAAAACCCGATTTTCAACTTACGAGTTTCTTGCGATTCCCGAAAAATAGAAATTATGGTTAGAAGGTCGTCTTCTTCAACTTACCCGAAGTGTTACTTACTGTTCTAGAGTAAGAGTAGTATGAGCCACGGTGCGGAGCGCCGCGCCGCGCACACCTCCAATTTACATGCGGAACAACTTAGTCCCAGCGGGCGCTAAAAAAAACTTCCACTACATTTTTTTAAACTTACTTCCAAAATTTCTTTCTCTGCCAATCCAATTCCCCCCCAAACCCTTTCACCACCTTTTTTCGTAGGGCAACATGCTAGGACTAGGGGTATATCAGGGCGACTATCTAAGCTACTTTTGCCGGCAAAAGTAAGAAAGTTTAATTCAGCCTAAGCTACCCCTCAGTATGGCTAATGTTCAGTTAATACATGCAATCCTCCACGCACACTATTAACTTCTCCCATGATACGCTTCCGCCTAACGCCCATCCCCACCTATCACACTTATGGTTTAAACCCCGACCCTCATTTCACAGACCCCACTTGTCGGAAAAGATGAACATCACTACACATATGCTTTAGCTCATACTTTTCCCTCTTATAGCTCGATGATAATTTTCTTAATCAAGCGTCTGCTCGCCAAATGGTCTTTCGCATCTGCTGGTCGGAATTTTCGCAAGCTATTACACATTCGGGCGAAGAAATGCACAACTATGGCATTATTTATGATCACTTAGTCGTTTTAGAAGCCGATCTTTACATAGCTTTTCAGAAACAATTGGTGTATGGGAACTCCACAGGTTCTAAAGTACAACTTGATATGGTGGTGGCTGCGATAGGAAGCAATAAAAATGTCATCCCTTTGGTGAAGCACACGTTTGAAAAGTGTGGGATATACTATGACTGCATGTACGCCAGACCATGCTAATTGGCCAGCTAACAGTACCTTTTGTTTTGAATTTCAGAATTTTTGAATGTGGATACTTCATTACCCTCCGCTTTAAACAATTTCAGCCAGTGTATATTGTTTGGCTACCCCTTAATTCAGCATCACAAAGTTGTCCATACGTCTTTCAGACAAAAAGTAACTTTAATATACACAAACTATTGACAATTTGTAAACTTTTCCCCACGAAATTGGTGAAATTAAGTCAAGGAGATTGAACGCATCGTAATGGAAAAAGCTTCCAGGACACTTTGAACATCATACGATGCGTTCAGGGGGCAAGCATCTTTAACTCCATCTCCATTAGTCTTGATAGAAAATCTATGATTGTCTGATGCATTCATACAAACATTAACTTAAATTGGCTTCGTAAGGATCCAGATTGAAACGTCGTGTTGACAAACAGCTGTTTTTGGTCATTCACTTCAGGCCGTTACAGTGACATGGAAAATAGGCGATTAAAGCAGGCAGTTCGGTACAGTGCTAATATACTTCTTGAGGTGGGGGAGGACGCGAGCAATAATTCATCTCGTGGTTCTTCCCTCTCCTGCGAGCTGGACGTTGGGTTGTCACGCTTGTGGAACAAGGGAGGGGCTTTCCCACGAACGACGTCAGACGCGCGGCGGGCTCCCTGTGACTGTGAGCGGCGTGGTGGCACGGCGTGTTCTCTGCGGCTGTAGGTAATATGGTTTCGGGCTGCGTAGCTTCTGACGTCGTGACCTCTGACGTAGTGCCTTCTGGCGGCGCGGGATCCTTATATGCGGTTGGTCACGGGAGGGAGACTGCAGGAATCAGCGTCTTTTGACAACAGAGAGCGGGTTTTGCTAAACGAATTGCCACTGCCTCAGCTGTGGCTAGCACACGTTTATGCAGGACTTTATAGTAGTGCGTTGGTGCCTGTAACATGACCTGTAAGGCCTCTCTCGCGTACTAATACTCACAGCCGCAAAGAACACGCCGTGCCACCACGCCGCTCACAGTCACAGGGAGCCCGCCGCGCGTTTGACATCGTTCGTGGGAAAGCCCCTCCCCTGTTCCACAAGCGTGACAACCCAACGTCCGCGGCATGCTGAGTCCAGCTCGCAGGAGAGGGAAGAACCACGAGATGAATTATTACTCGCGTCCTCCCCCACCTCAAGAACTATATTAGCACTTTACCGAACTGTTTGCTTTAATCGCCTATTTTCCATGTCACTGTAACGGCCTGAAGTGAATGACCAAAAACAGCTGTTTGCCAACACGACTTTTCATTCGTAAATGAAATAGGAATTTTTGCCTAACTAAGACAATCCAAAGATCCCTCGGTGTTAAAGGAGATCAATGACTTCCTAAAGTTTGACGCCAGACTTGCGGTAGCAAAGGTGAATTAAGAATTTATATAAGGCTGTATGTATCGTGGAGAATACCTAAAACACTACTGGAGAAACCTGCGCAGGAACCACATCACGCTTCTGTGGCTACTCTACGACGATATACAGAAGGTCATCTGGAGACAAGTATCGCCAAAATTCAGGAGCTTCAGTGGAATCTTTGCCAGAAGACCGCGGCCCTCGACCGTCTTGGAAGTGGATAGAAACTAACCTTCGAAGAATACGTCCAGGCAGTCAGAAATAGGAGAATTGAAGTCAAGTTGGCAAACCTACCACGAAGCGTCCAACCAGTGAAAGCGCAGGCCGTACTTCCCAACAATCCGGAGCGGTACATGCATAATTATTCTTTATTACGTCTTGATAAAACGCTCCTAGAAGTACTTTCTCTGGGCCCCAAGTTTTGCATGGTACAGCACAAGCAAAAGCAACTAGAACTAGAAATCTAATTCAAACGTCTCTTCGGTCAGACTTCCGATCTAAAACCCTCCGAGCCCAGAGAAGTTGACTATCTTAAGTCAACCCTAGTCAAATGCTGTCAACAGTACTTAAGAAAGACTCCAAGACCCATAGGTCCTCTTACCAAGGCCTATCTGGATAGTCACAATGAGCTCACCGAAATGAAAATATTTTGCTTACTAGACTGGACAAAGGCTCCGGGATTGTGCTGTTAGATAAGAAAGACTTTGCTGCTAAACTAGAAGAAACCTTATCGGATCGCACAAAGTTTTCAAAATCCGATAAAGACAAAAACCGGACAGAGGCCGTTGAAGGCCAGATTACGAAACTACTTAAAGTACTTCACAAGAAAGGATGTTTATCGGACAAAGATTTAGAGGGACTAAGACCCGTGGGTACCACAATACCGCGAATGAATGGCCTACCCAAAATTCATAAACAAGGCGTGCCGCTTCGTCCTATCTTGGACATGAGGAACTCGCCCTACCATTCTATTGCAAAATGGCTTGTTAAAGAGCTAAAGCCGCTTCAGAGTTGTCTATACCCTAGAAGCCTGAAAGATACATTTGACTTCGTCGAAGCGATCAAGGATGTTAACATTTGAAAACTGAAAATGCTGTCATTCGATGTATCTTCATAGTTTACTAACGTGCCGGTAGTGAAAAAACATTGAGTACTTATGTGACTTTATATGTCAGGCAAACCACCAGATAGGGATGCCAGTGGAGACGCCAAAGGAGCTATTGACGTGCTGAACGCAAAAACGTACAGTTCCTCTGCAAGGGCCAGTTGTACAGGCAAAAGGACGGTGTGGCCATTAGCTCACCACTTAAACCCTTCCTCGCGAATGTCTTCGTGGGAAAAGTCAAGGAGATGAACCTCAAAGACACTATCAACAATTTTGAGTTCTATGGTTGTTACGTGGATGATATTTTTGCCTGACGAAGCAGACTACCGATATAGATGGCGTAGTTCATACGCTCAATACGGCCCACACAGCACTAAAGTTCACTGTGGAAACGGACGTGAACAACGAAATCACGTTCCTAGATTTCCTCTTGCACAGAAAAGGAGACGGTTCCATACAACGCCGGGTATTCAGAAAGAAAACCTGGACGGGGCAATATATTAATTTCAGCAGTTCTGTTCCCCTTCATCTTAAAAGAAACTGAGTCTAAGGATTAGCAGCCAGAACACGACGTTTCTGCTCTCCTGAAGTAGTTGAAAGAGAAGAACAGCAGCTACAAAACACACTCCGTGAAAATGGTGATCCAGAAAGGTTCACCCTTGTAACATTAAGGAGCGCATCGCAAAGCCTGCCGTAGCGAAGGCAGAAAAGAAAGACCTTTTCATAAGACTGCTCTTCCTAGGAGACGCAGCAAGCGGACTAGTAAGACGACGTCTAAGGACAGCAGTCACGAGTGCTTTCCCGGCGGCCAACTTACGCGTATCCTTCACAAACTCTCCCTTTCTGCGGATGGATGGTAAAGACAGACTACCGCTACATGCCACTTCCATGTGCATTTATTCCCTCACCTGCACCTGTGGGGCGGGATATATTGGCCGAACAACGACACGTCTGGAGAAGATGTTAAGTGAACACATACCGGCCTGGTTAGGTAAAGGTGAAAATCGATCAATCTCAAGCTCAATCCTCGCACACCTGATCGATACAAATCACCAAGTTGACGCGAAAGAGGCATTTTAGGTTATGTACCAGGCACCAACGCACTACTCTAAAGTCCTGCATAAGCGTTTGCTAGCCACAACGGAGACAGTGGCAATTCGTTTAGCAAAACCCGCTCTCTGTTGTCAAAAGACGCTGATTCATGCAGTCTCCCTCCCGTGACCAACCGCATATAAGGATCCCGCGCCGCCAGAAGGCACTACGTCAGAGGTCACGACGTCAGAAGCTACGCAGCCCGAAACCATATTACCTACAGCCGCAGAGAACACGCCGTTCCACCACGCCGCTCACAGTCACAGGGAGCCCGCCGCGCGTCTGATGTCGTTCGTGGGAAAGCCCCTCCCCTGTTCCACAAGCGTGACAACCCAACGTCCTCGGCATGCCGAGTCAAGCTCGCAGGAGACGGAAGAACCACGAGATGACTAATAACCTCCCTCCCCCCCCACCTCAAGAACTATATTAGCACTGTACCTAACTTGCCTGCTTTAATCGCCTATTTTCCATGTCACTGTAACGGCCTGAAGTGAATGACCGAAAACAGCTGTTTGTCAACACGACTTTTAAATCATAAACGAAATGGGAATTTTTGCCAAACTCCAGATTGATCAATTTTCCCTTTTACTTAGCCAGACCGGTATGTTTTCACGTAGCCTCTTTTCCAGGCGCATCAATTTTCGGCCAACGTATCTCGCTCTATGGGAGCAGATAATGGATTCAATACGCATCAATATGCTCTTAAACGGGAGTGGGCTTTTACCTCCCCTTGCCTTATTATAGCAGGGGAGATTTCGTGAAGAATACGCGTTAGTTCACCCCTCGAAAAATGCTTTTGATCGCTGTCTTCAGACGCCGTTTTATCAGTTAGCGTGTTGGATCACCTGAGTTAACCATATCAGCATTGTACATAACTGAACATTTTATTCTCCAGGCAGTTTAATTGGCCAGTAATTAACAATCAATAAGATATGTTTGCAAAATGAACGTTCTAATTACTAGGAACTGCTTAGTTGCAACTAATCTCTTTAAAATTCTTTTATAAGTTCACATCTGCATAAAATGTAGCATAAAATTAACTTGAAAATACAAAAATATGAAGATGACTCGCCCTGCAACTCAGCAACTTGCTACTGTTAGGGCCCGGGACATGAGGCTAAATGCAGGGCAGAGTGCAACAAGTGAGTCCCATTTGCAGTCAGTGAATGTTCATCAGCGAGTGTCATTTTACTTCTTTTAAGCTGCCATACACTGCTGCCACCGTTCGTAAATTACATGCCTTACAATAAATTGTTTCAATTAGTAAGCTTACTATGGCCTTTCATTTGGTGTAGTCAGCTTTGTAAAGTTGAGAACCCAATACGCGCTGAACAATCTGACTTGCACATCCGTCATTTGAGCCATCCAGTGCATATAAGGATTAAACTGTTCCATTTCATTTTGAGCATTATTGTGCCCCATCTCCATGGGGTCCAGGCATATCCATCGCATCTTAGCAATAGTTATGTAGTCTATTTAAATCTTCTGCAGAACAGGGAAAGACCAGAAAATCTAAACCTTTTTTTCCACTCTCTATATGATGTGCTGCTTACGGTTCCCAATTTTTCTTGGAAACAATCCTATATGTTTGATCATTTACATTTCGCACATTCTTCGTTTAATATTACCGTTAAAATATATTGCCTTTAAGTACAATATAATGTATTTTGATTACTTATGGTATAATAAGGAGTGGTCGGATTTTCGCATGAAATAATTTTATCCCCAATCGGCAGCAAAACATTCCGTTGTTTTCCTCACACTGCCAGTATCACATATAATTATTTTGATCCACCGGAAAGAGAGGTTTGTTGACACCACATCTGGACACTTTTATTCGTATTCTACTCTGTTTCCGGGATCAGTAAGTGTTTTGTGATACCTAAATAAATAGATATTCATTTCTTCTGTCCTAACTCACCAACAATTGACAGTTTTACGCTTGAAGCATTTTTAAATTTCAATTTTGCTTTTGCTGTTATCCATTCATATTCTGAGCAAATTAAAACTGATGTATGCTTCTGTTCGTCAAATATGTTATACAAATATCGATTACATTTTATAAGCCATCGCGGAATTTGTTGGAATCAATTTATCATGCTGTTTACGCTTGTTTCAAATATGTAGATTACCCGAGTGGGGGTAACAGGTCCAGATCTTTATTCGCAATGCTATTTTTCGCTCCGTACAATACCGTATGAATACCGATAAGAAGGGTAGAAAGGTTAGAAAGACGAGAGACATGGAGAAATGCAAATCGTTTTACTGGCGTGCTTAGGCAATTCATTCTATGGATCGTTTGTTTATAGTCCTTCGCTCATTGTTTATTATTAAGCGTAACATAAAATACGATGGTAAAAATAACCAGTCATGCTTTATTCACAGTCATCATTGAAAAAATGTAGCAGTCTTAGGCAGAGAAAACTTACGCTTTCACGCCGGATCAGTCTGTCGATAATTACCTTAAAACTTAAGGCGAAATTGGACGAGCAATTGCGCACGATTAGCAACGTCAATCGACCTGCTTTACCAGCAGGGTAAAACGTCAGTGATTAAGGACTCCTAGGAGTTTCGCTCGAAAGGACTTCGGAATACACACTGCAATTGTTGGTTTAGAATTCTTGCAGTGATAAAGCAGCCATGATCCATTTAAATTAAAATATCTACAGTAGATATCGCTGATCATGAAATATTTCAACATACGCAAAAGACTAATACTCTTTCGCTAATCGGATTTGACTCCAGTTGTGATACTGATTATCGTGTAGTGTATACTAAAGTCATTTCCGTCAGGATAGGAAGCCGACTTTTAAACGAGCTTCATTTAGACTCCTAGCAAAACGTATCTATTATAAAAACTGAGTAATTTAGCAGTATGCCTTTTAATCATTGATTTTGACTGTCTTTATAAATTTAA
>JAYGXS010000357.1:0-30277 GCA_036362985.1 Ligula intestinalis
AAGGAGTTGCATTGCTGGTGAACCAGTGGGCTGAACAGTCAGCACGGTTGGTGAAATATAAGCTATTACCAACTCGAATATCGACCATCAAGCAAATATCGGACCAAACGACAACCATCCTCGATGAAGAGCGGAAACGTTAAGTATCATAGGTATCATGGTCTAACAAAGCGAGAACGTCCTATTAATTCTGCAAATACTTGCATATCTCTCTTAATCTGACGGTGGATGCGGGGAACAACTGAAAGCGTCATGCGAATGCTGTTTTTTTTCAGATATTGCGTCTACTAACTGCTTCTTACGGCTCACAGTCTCGCTTGCATCTGTGAGGTTTGTCAGTGGAGATATGTCAGCTAGGGATATTTGTTCACCTTGAATATAATGTGGACTTCCACTTTGGTAAAAAGAATGTGCGGATATTTTAGCAGATATTTTTTCGGCAGCTTCGCCACTTCTGTAAATGGATTAAAACCGAATTTTAGCAATTTCGAAAAATGACGTGTCATTGTCAACTTGCTTTTCTTTTCCTTTCCCATTTACTCAAAAGGCTTCCGTCTTGATGCTAGTAAGATAATTAGTCGTGACAATTAGACAAGGCTGCTAATTACGATCGTGCAGCGGGGTCTTACTCGGCGCCCGGGGAGTGAAGGTTAACATGGATTCTCCAGCAGTAACCTTTACCCCTCCCCCAGTTATCGCGCTGGCCAATATCAAGCGAAGGTATCAAAGTAATTACCGAGTTACTTACGAGTTTGTGCGAGTTAAATAAATTATGCCTTCCATTGAATGTGATGGTGATCTCTGCGGGGACCTGGCGGAAATTAATTTGTGGATTTTTTGACGTTTCGGACAGCTGGGCCTGCTCTCCTTTGTCGATGTGAATACTGACTTTATCGATCAGCAAGTTTAAAGTGGGGGCTCTGCATGTTGGGCTTGGGCTGATCGATTTTTCTCCGGTCGCTGTCTGGCCGTCCGAGTGACCGGAGAAAAATCGATCAGCGCAAGGCCAACACGCAGAGCCGCAACTTAAAACTTGCTGACCGATAAAGTCAGTATTCACTTCGACAATGGACAGCAGGCCCAGCTGGTCGAAACGTCAACTAATTCAAAAAATATTCCGGTGAGCAGAAACTGAATTCTTATTCATATCCCGGAATTCTGACTTTTCAAATGTGAGCTTTCTAGTTTGACAACCAGTCTACTATTTGTTTCCTACGGCTCACATTCTCACTTGTAGTGGTAAGGTGAATCAGTGGAGATACGTCAGCCAGAGGTACTTGTTCAACTTTAATAAATCGGGGGCGTGTGCTTCCTTCAAATGTACGGATATAACGACAAAATATCTTTTAATACCCCCTCTCGATGAAAGGAAGCATCCCTGCAAGGCAGCCTCCGCGCATAACTACAATGAGCAAGGTTATCCAAATTTGCCTCTAGAGTTTGTCGGGTTTTGGCAGGTTCGCCACTCAATGTTCATATTTTAAAACCTAATTTTGGAAATTAAACAACTTCAGAAAAACCACACATGATTCGTCCTATTTGCTCAAATTTTGCATCTTTTCAAATCCCGATTTACTCACAAGGGCCTCTGAACTGGCGTGATAGTTTGACCTTTGATTACCAGGCTACTAATTGCGACCGTGCGGTAGGATCTGACCGATCGCCCACGGAAACGAGGGTCAACATGGTTTCGCCAGCACTACCCCTTCATCCTCCCCCGTCATCCTGCGCTTTCGGCTCGGACATTATCCCGGCCCAGGAGGAGCTGGGTTCTGGTAAGTTGTCAAAGCAATTATCTAATTATTGTCGGTCTTTTGGCCCTGTGGATCCTGAGGGTACCAGTAATTATGCATCCCACTGACTGTGATGAAGTCTGTTAAGGACAAAATGCCGACTCAGCAGAGACCTGGCTATAGAAGTTTTAGTAATGGTGTGACTAAACTTATGATTTTGCCAACTGGCCTTTTCCCAGTCATTTTAACCTCCGGCCTCCTGGTTAGATAAACATACTATAATGGCCCTCGCGCAGGCCTGCACAACTGGAAGTAACCTAGAAGACTCTGCCGGTAAATAAAGGGAGTAAATGAGGTTGAAACTACACTTACGCAAGAAGAAGGAGTTGCAGTGGTCGCTGCCGTCCGACGCCCTCCATTGCTTTGTCCGGCATGATTGTCCAACGCCAGCTGCTTCAAGGTCATCCAATACCTCAGTCAGCGCTTACAGTAGCGCTGACCTGCAGAGACTTGACCTACTTCCACTCGGGGACACACACACGTGCGTCTAGGTTCTCGCAGCTGCCCAAGCACCACTCAAATGTGTCCCTTTTTCCCTAACCTCGACCGCCAGACGTCAATTTGGATCACCCCGCTCTAGCGGAAAGTCGTGCTCTCCGTAGTCAATCTCTTTCCTTCTATTCTTCGTTTCTCTGTGTACACAATAGATTATTCCTACTATTCTGGCCTCCATCTACGTCTTCTTTACTAAGTTACCATGGTCTGAAGATTGCAGTTACTTAACCCCCTGGGATAAAATCATTAGATAATATCCATAAAAAAACTAGGCTGTCAAAAGAATGAGAGACTCTCACCAGGAGGGGTAACGATTTCACTTACCAATCACCTTTCACATACCTATACACAGCTCCTATTAAATGGAGCGTGTCTTCCGAAGGCGCACGTAGCCAGTATAGATGGAGGAGAGGACTGGAGTACTCCCCCTCCCTTTGCTTCAATCCCGTTTTAGCATGGAAAGAAGGCTGTATACAAGATTATTCATTTACAATGTTAGGCTAGCGGTGATCCCTATTCATCAAGTCAGACTCAAACTGAACCTCTTGCAGTTGAGTGCTCCTTGTGCCCCTCACCTGGATAGCTAATTATTTCCTTGAAATCAGTGCTAGAATACGCTGTGCAGACAGCCTATTTGAGTGATGTTTCAAAAACAATCCAGACGAACTTATATGACTGCTACCCGTGACAAACTCGCATTAGAGCCACAAAGCGTGCTAGAATTTAAAACCACTAAAATAAATATGTCGAGGAGAAGGAGCATACAAATCATACCTGTAATTATGAAATTTGCTTGGACCGTGACATATGCATGCACGTATGCTCTTATCGTTCCCTTTTATTAATGATGTTAATCAAGTACATAATAGGGTCCCCGTCCAGTGCAAGGCTTCGTTAACCCTCGATATCGCCTTCGTAATGCCTTAAAAAAATGCATGATTATCCCCACACGTAATGCAAGCAAATCGCGGTTTTGAAAAATAGGTGCCGATGTTGCCGCGGATAGGGTCCAAATCTGTTCGCGAACTGCTATTATTTTAAAGCCGAAAATATCCTCTGTTAAGAGGAAAACCTTAAGAGAATATGCAAGTCACCAAGGAAGAGAATCATTTTCGTATTCATCCTCCATAACGTCTATAATTCATTAGCTCGTCAGAAATCTTTGTGATAATATCCATAAGTGACGGTTTGTTACCCGCTGTGATTTTGCAGATTTTCAGAGAATAGCTTATTTTAAAAACTGATAGAGTTGCGCGACTGTAAGAGCTTGCGTGTATGCAGCACGAAAATCAATACAACAACATCGTATGGGTTAGTTTGACTTATCGAAAAGTACTGTTGTCAATTTTGTAGACGTTTCGTGAACGAGGAAAGTTACTACAAATTGTCGTTCGGTTCTTTTGTTGGTTGACGAAATAATTTTTCAATACTTCTAAATGTTTAAGATTATAACTATGTTTAGGAGGCTGGGATCTGTTTTAATTGTGATATTTCATTGCATCGATGACATTTCCGTTTGCCGTTTTTTGCGGTTGCTAAATTGGTCTCCGCTAGAAAAGGCAATTATCCTTTTTAGGAGTCTACCGTCGAGCGCTTTCACTCTGCCAGGGCTTACACCCATGCATAATCATCTACTCCGCGCACTATCGGCCCTTCCCACGTTATCGACCCACTCACCGCTTCCTACACGCGTACGCTTAAAGCTAATCGATACTTTCACCTCATCTGATTGGCGGCAGAGCACTCATTCCGCAGCCAAAGCTTCACTCACCTACACAGGCACACATGGCGTTCAGTCCTACCTGGCAGCTGGCCCATTAAACTGCATTTTTACTGTTTATTTTCTGACAGTAAATCTCTCTCTATCAGCACCGTCTTGTTTGACCCTTGATTTGGAAAATACTTCCATTGCTGCCACTTTTACCTGTGACATCCCAATTTACAACCAACGCGGACGTTCCCGAAAGAGAGTGTAACATATTTTGATTGACGGGGAATGCAAACTTTCATCGGAGCATATCATTCGCAACAATTTATCATCCAAAACAATGGTTTGAAAACCTCGGAAGACTGACATCAGGCTTCAGCACTATTGAACAAAGAAAGGCAGGATTTGAAGACGCTTACATTAGACAAAACAATCGTCGCCGTCCCCGTGCACAAAGTAGAGTCAACTGTTATTTGAAACAAACCCAACTACAATAAAAAAGATTCCATCATTTTCAGAAAATGCTTCAACCCCCAAACCTCTTCCGACAGACCCTACCAAGACCCAAACGTAATCGATTGACAAAGCGCTGAAGTGTCTTAGTGGATTTAAATAAGTTTCCGGAGGTCTTAATAAATCCTTGGAACAAACTGAACGGACTATCGCCAATATGTATACCTAGAGAACATAAACCCGAAGTTTCTTCGCGGCCAATAGTATCTTTAATCGGAGTGCCCAATTACAAATTTTCTGAATGTATATTCCATCATCTCCCTCCACTCACAATGAACGGTGAAACTTCCACTGAGAAATCCATAGAATTCCCAAATAAATTATCAGGAATGACCACTTCAGCTGATGAAATAATAGTCCCCTTTTACATCCTCTCCTTGTTTGCATCCATACCACTCGATGTAGCAGGGCAGTGCACAAAGAAACTCCTACAGTCCTACACTATGGATGTCGGCCGGCAGTGACCACTACAGATGTTCTGGCAATTACCTTACTTGAACTTATGGACTTTTGCTTACGGACCAAATTTTCATTTGTCAACAAATACTATCAGCAGCTGAAAGGGATTCCTATGGGGTCGCCCACACCGGGCATTTCTACTGAGATGACGATACAGAGACTCGAGACTATCGCTCTTCCGCTAGTCAATCCTAGGTTGTGGCTATGATATATTGATGATAAATTCGTTATCGTAAGAAAGGATGAAGTGGAAACCTTACACAATGAACTCAATGGCACGCTTCCTGGGATTAAATTCAGGCTCGAAAAGGACGCGGACGCCAAATTCCCATTCCTTGACGTCCATTTACAACGACAACTTGATAAAACATTGCGCATTGTACTGTTTATCACAGAAAGCGTATGCAGAAGTCATCCTAAACTATGAGAATAATACTCCTATCTCGCATAAAAGGAGTACTGTTGACAGTCTGTTACCTCCAGCAAAAAAGCATTGTTCGGGAAGAGAAGACTGTCGTATCTCACTGTATAACTTGTTTGCATTATTTTCTTAAAACGCCTACCCTCCAAATTTCCAACCTCGATGGGTGATATAACAGGAGTCAAATAAAAGGACTCAGGCAGTAGCAAATAGACACCCAAGACATTGCTCGGGCAAAGAAGACTGCCATAGCTAACTGAATTACTTGTTAAAGTTATTTTCTCAATAGGCTTATCTTCGAAATTTCGAAAGTCGATGTGTGAGATAACAGGAGTTGAATAAAAAGGACGCAGGCAGTAGCAGTTAGACGTAGCCTTCCGAACATAAAAACTCGTAGCGACCTTGTAGACTAAAGGGTGCATGTCCCGATTTCTAGCTTTCCGCTCGTGGCCTCAATCTGTCTGAAGCTCAAGGTCGTTGTGGTTGACAAAATTCCTGGTGCGAGACACAGGCCACCCACGTTAGCCAACAACGGTGTCGAGCCATACGCTATCCACCCACACCCTGTACATCCGCACGGTGTCCAATAAATCACAGGCTGACCTAGCAAATGGACGTGCACTCTCTCTCTCTCTCTGTTTTCTGGCCTGATTCCTGCTAAGACCTCACTTGGGACCCAGTCAACTTACTGAGCGGACGTGTCTCTCCCAAGTCAAGCTACTCTTATCTACTCTCCTTTCCTTTTTGTACACAACAATTCTTCCTACTAATCTGGCCTTTCACGCCTTATCCTATTCCACTAGCTTATGCATGTTGCAATATGTTAGATCACCTATTATCTGGCCGGACCACATTGTACCCCACAAACTGGTCAGAAATCGTTGACAGAACCTAAGCAAGTACCAAATTCGAGCGGCTCATAATCCAGAAACGACTGTACGCACCTCACGCTTGCATGTCGCCTTTAGCTTGCGCGCCCACTGCCTCCTAGAGCTAAGCGCGAACTGTCGCTGACCCGATACGTGCATACGCCTCACCGTAGCCGCGCGCCTATACCAGCTTTCGTCCAGCTCAAGGTCACACCACGACCACCAGTCTAGATGTTAGCCGCGTGATTGGTTGCCATAACCAAGCATGCACTGGCAATTCCTGACGCTCTCTTTTCTCCGGACCAGACCCGACTAGGAAAGGCTACACTGTTCCGTGGGTCAAACTTCCTCTTGTGTTCACAATACATTGTTCCTACTAATCTAGTTTCTCACTGTCTTTTCTCCTCACTTAAAGAACCCAACCTAGAATATCAGAGCCTCCGTAGACTTAACACTCCTCGATAAGTACATCCCACGGATAGGGTTAACTATTTGGCCAAGAAATAAATTGGTTAAAATCCTGTGTGGGGCATGCGACGCAGTTTATTCCGGCCAGACTGGTAAATCTGACCGCACGCGCATTCACGAATATCAATTTTTAATGAAAAGATTAGACCACCTGTCCCAAATTGGACACTGGAAACACCTCTTCTGTCCTTTAAAGGAGGGCCGAGAATTCCTCGAGGCCATGCACCCAAACACATCAACAGGCATATCGAGTGCTGCATTGGTCGATGCGTTCACCAAGAGTTCTTACGAGACTCGTTGTAGATCTAGGAGGCAGCCTAAACCTCAGGTCAACCACAAATTGCCAACGCCCCCACCGGCGTATTTATCCATGCTTTACCTTCACTTGACCAGATACCGAGTAAGTGACCCAGCTTGAGAGACCCCATTTATAAAAAAAACCACTTATCACTGCAGTTAAATTGATGTTGTCTACCATCGCAAAGTAGTTCGGTAGAACGTCGTGACTTTACCATAAAATAGCAGCATACTGGTAGAAGTCGGACACACTAACATAGCTATTTGTACTCGTTAATCCTGCTTTTAGCCCTTCACTCTGAAAATCCCTTCAATGGTTATAAAAAAGAAAGCCTCTGATTTCAACGTCTTTATTACTTCCTCAGCCACCTTTTGCAATGATTGTAAGCTTTCGTCACCCTCCAGTTACGAGGCCAATTATGTGGTATGCAGCAATTGTCCTTTTTCAACATGCATTCCATGCAGTGCCTCATTCCGTAGTAGGCACACCTCATGCATTTTTCCGGCCGATATTCGTGGCACTGTCCGCGGTCACCATGAGCGAAGTCTACTACTGGCGTCTGGGCAGGTTGCTCAATGGTGTTCGCACTCGCCACAGCGACCATCGCCAGAAGAAGAAGAGTCAATCTGCGGGCAAGACGCACATTGGTTAATTTAATGTC
Source organism: Ligula intestinalis (assembly GCA_036362985.1). Lineage (NCBI taxonomy): Eukaryota > Metazoa > Platyhelminthes > Cestoda > Diphyllobothriidea > Diphyllobothriidae > Ligula > Ligula intestinalis. Next base: position 7,686 of record JAYGXS010000357.1, read on the forward strand.
ATTTTATGCAAACACCAGCATACTATAAACGCAGAACTCACTTCGTCACAAGAAAGAAAAGTAAACCACGAGCGGCTGCTCACAGCTTGCCCTTTTTATACTTGCTATCGTCGGCAGGCTCTTTGGTCATCTTCAATTTGATTGGCTACTGAGGCCTGCGATCTAGTCCCACTGCCCTAATCGTATTCCAGCTTTCAGTAAATGTCGTTGCCAGCCAATCAAAAACGGCCTTTAAGACGACAACAGGAATAACGTTTGACGTGTGATGAGGCGATGCTGGCAATGACATAGACGAGATCACCTCAGACACCCAAGCTGCTTTTCTTTTAATCTTAAGGCGATCAACCCGGCCGTGGGTGTTATGTAGAATGCCACGAAGTAACCATGTGACAAGTAACATGTCTGCAGACCCTCTACTTCTGCCACAAAATGAGGTCGGCTTTAAAAACTGTCTCCATATGAACAATGTGCATCCTGCTCGGATTCCAAATAGCTGACTGCAATTGTGGATAACACAATTTTAGCTGACAGCATAAGGTTCGGTATTTCGGCATTATCTATCGCCTGAATTCTCGTCAGAGGCTCGATTTTTAATCAATTTCGACAAGATTGTTTCCGGGTTGCGCGATTATCATTTTGGCTGAGATGTTTGACTAGTGACCAATCTTGAAAGCCTGGTAAGTTAACTGTGCTAACTCGTTAGTCGACGGCACAGCTACCTTATGCAGTCAGTCTGAAAATCTAATTACAGGGATAGTTTAGGCGTAGTATGCGATATATTATAGTTGGGCTTTAATATATTCCTACTTTTCTGGACCCTGTGGTACAGGGTAGCGTGGATAGACGGGCAAACCATACAACTAATCACCCTTTTATGTTTGGCATAGCATGCCATTGCATAGGTTTTATTCCTAATTACGTCCCATGCGAGTGAAAACGCACGCATGAGTTTATAAACGCCTTCGTTTGCTGTAGCTTGTCCGGACCCAAGTGAATACTGTCATCACGGCTTCAATTGAGTCATCCGATGGTTGATGTGAGAATTGTGAAGGCGTGTAGTGATTTTTGTCCTCAGGCTTCTTACCATCTCTGCTTTGCCGTTTGAGGAACACGTTAAGAAAGAGTAACTGTTTCCCTTTTTTATTTTCTACAGCTTCTTGTGCATCTAGGATGATTGAGTTGAGCAGTTACTTGAAAATCTGCAAAGTGTCCTTCCTGAGGAGCACAAACTTGTTTCTAACATACTTTTGCCCAAATACTGGTCCTGCTGATGCTAAATTGTGAATCCACTCTGAGCTTCTTTACACGCCTCGTTAGGTTCCTTTATTACCTCAAGTTTAAAGGTGCCTGGTATCTTAAAAATTACCTGAATATTCCCATTCGTGTATCATTTAATTTAAGCAGAAGAAGAATAAGAAGAATAAGAATAAGAACATTTTAGGTGCGCAAGAACCGTATTTTTTTACTGCACCTCACTAAGACAATGCTCGCAGATAGATGAATGAGTTCAGAAGAACTAGACGCGGTCGCTTGAACAAGAAATTTATTCAACAGCGTTTGGGATCGATGCTATAATCCATAATCAGGCACAGCATCTGAGCCGGGCTTTTCACGCACAAAGAGTTGCATTGTGGGCGAGCCAGGTGGATGAACAATCGACACGCAACCGTCCAACACGTCTTAGTACATCGAATATCGACCATCAAGCAAATGTCAGCCAACTGTTCTCGGTAAACTGCGGAGGAGTTAACCATCAAAGGTACATGGCGTAGCAAGACAATTGCATCCTGTAAATTCTGCAGATAGTTACAAATAAATTGCGCCTATCTGGTTTTCTCTTCCTCTCCGACGTTGTGTTCGAGCATGAATCGAAAGCGTCACATGAATGAAGTTTTCGTTCTAACAATTTCGTCTACCAACTGCTTTGTATGGCTTGTATATTCAATGATATTTTAGCAGAATATTCTCCTGCTCTTTCGATAAAAGCATCCATCTCCGTAAAACAGGTTCAGTGTTTTAAGTAAATTATGCAATCATCAAGGCAATCCAAATGCTAATCTACAGTTTATCGGGTTTCAGCCGGTTCGTTGCCTACTAGTTTTTTGCAATTAAGCGAATTCAAAATAGTAGATGTGATTTGCTAACTTGCTCAACTTGCGTATCTTTCTCCATTCGAACTTACTCAAACTGCCTCCATCTTGACGACAGTGAGATCATTATTCGTGACAGTTAGACAAGGCTGCTAATTGCGATCTTGCAGTGGGGTCTCACCCAATGCCCCGAGAAATGAGGGCTAACACGGTTGCTCCAGCACTAACCTCTAACCCTTCCCCGTGATCGCACCAGGCATTGAAAGTAAGGCTTTCTGCTCGACCATTATCACGGCACAGTTGCCGGGTTTTGGCTGTGTCAAAACAATGATTGAATTAAGTTGACCCAATTGTTGAAAAACACGAAGCATTTGTCGGAATTCGAACCCGTATAGGAGGGAGGCCTTTTACGCAAGCCAACGCTCTACCTACTTGAGCTACGAATTTCGCGCTTCACACCGTGAGTTTAACCACACTTGGATCGATATTACCAGCCCAACTTTGCCGCTCATATGGAATCCACCAATATGGGACAGCAATTTGACTGCCGTAGCAGGATTTCCTAAGCAATCATCTAGAATCCACCAGAATTGTCACGCGGTTATCAGGCCCGCAACCGACGCTGTCAATTGTGGCAATTAGTTAGTCGAACGCGAAGTGTCAAGCCAGTACCGCACCAATTAAAACCCAAGCGGCGGCTTAAGAAGTGGATAATCATCGTACGCACGCAGATGTCCACTATGAACTATAAATACCGTGCAACCTGTGCATGAATATGACTACGCTACCATTACCTATTCTTAAGGATTCTTGGCAGAATCTAAAAAGTCAGGAAAATAAAACTCTTGTTCCAGTAGTCGCTTCCTCTTCTTCTGAACTGCTTGCCGGAACTCGCATATTCTCCACTATTTATTTAGATTATCTCCATCGTATGCGTTAAACAGGTTTCTGCAAGGATGGTGATTTGCAGGTGAGCTAGTTTCACGTGATAGTTCACTTTCGCAGCGTCTTCAACACACTCCCTCTTCCCTCATCGACGTCGAGCCGGTGACCAGACAGAGTCAAAAAGACCTAGGCTGTATCGAACACAAGACCGCGCCTCCCATGCGTGCCACCATACTGTGCGTGAGTTATTTTTGGGTGATAGTAGACTGTCGATGCCTCTTCCGCGCTCTCTCTTTCCTCATCCATCCGAGCCAGTGTGAGGCTAGGCTGAGGCCAATCTAACTAGGTGAAAAATAGTTGTATCCGCGGTCCGGAAAGCCCCATCGTAATAACTTGCCAAAAATTTCGAACAAATGCGGACTTTCCTTAGTGCTCCCTACTTTCACATATATTCCCTTATATTCACCAAAAGAGGCATAAGTATATTCTGAGGTATTTGTTCTACTGTACAAATTTAAAACACGCATATATGGCAGAATTTATTGGCGTCAATAAATTTCGTGACAGCTCTTCAGCTGCGTCTTGTCGCTGCATAAGTATGATAACGAAGAGGACATGCAACCGTTTGAAATTTTGCAGAATGGATGACATAACAGCAAGGATCATAGTTCGGTTTAAATAATAATAAGATAAAGGACACCGCACTAGTCAACGTATAGGAAGGAAGGGGGTTGGGGGGTTGAGGAAAAGTAAACAAAATCACTTTGAGATTAAATCTAAGTAACCAATTACCAGGGTAAATGGAGTTTGACGACGTGGTAAGACTGCTTGCATAGGTCAGGTTTCTCTCGTCGTATGTATGCAGCTTCCAAGTAACGCAAGATTTGAATTGTTCGGGTCCGAACAAGTACTCAAAATGCTGTTTTTACTTCAACAGAATGACCGCTGTCAAGCAAATGTTTAGTGATGGAGGACCGTGGTACTCTGTCTTCTTGCTTGAATAGCCATCTGGGCAAGTGTTCAGCGGCCTGGCCACCAGTTGCCTTTGCGTGCACCCATGTGTATACGACGACAGAAACCTGACCTATGCAAGCAGCTTGACCACGTGGTTAACCTCCATTTACCCTGGTAAAAGGTTACTTAGATTTAATCTCAAAGTAATTTTTGTCTACTTTTTCTCAACCCCCCAGCCCCTTTCCTTCCCATACGTTGACTAATGCGGTGTCCTTTATCTGATCATTATTGAAACCGAACTATGATCCTTGCTGTTATGTCATCCATTCTGCGAAATTTCAAACGGTTGCATGTCCCCTTCGTTATCATACTTATGCAGCGACAAGACGCAGCTGAAGAGCTGTCACGAAATTTAGTGACGTCAATAAATTCTGCCGTATATGTATGTTTAAAATAAGTATATTCGTAGGCAGAGCTTTCCAGGCACTGACTCCTCTTTTAGGGGAGTTTTTTTGAGTATCCAGCATGGCCCAGATCATACGTAGTATGAATGGATTACTTCTAAAGTTCTCGGTTGTTAATAATTAGACAAAGTCGCCTGGTACACGACAGTAGCCCGGACTACACAGGACGTGAAGTGTGTCTGTCAGTTTGCCCCGTAGCCACCGCTAACTCAAGGGGAAGATAGTGAGTTTAGACAGTCATGTTTCATAGTGTCGTGAGCCCTGTCCAATCAAAATGCTTGATATACGCCTTGAACGTTTTGTTGCTGACGTACTTAGTTATCCACGGTCTCCAAATTTGGAGTGTGTACGGTATTTGCGGTCGCACATATGCTCGAAAGACCTCAGCTGAACAGTGCTGTTCATTCTATTGACTGATGGTGGATCATACTTCTTGTTAGAACAATCGCAGCTCCTCGTCTAGAATATCCTGTATTGCATTTTGGTGGCTTTCTGCAGCAATTATAGACCACCAGGGTGCTCAGTCTTCAAGCACGGGAGGTGGGTTCCTTTTACAAACATTTGGGAAAGTATTGTTCTGTGGTATTTTTTGACTTGCATGTTCTTAGCTTTGCAGTGTCTTCGAGTATTAATGAGGCGTCACTAGAAGCTACTCCTAGCGACCCTACCTAAACACTAACCCGGATGCTCGAATGGGTTTAGAGCAGTTTTCTGTGGCCAGGTCTACTTTTATCGTCCGTTGTTCTCCACGTTTTTATTAGCACTTATTGCGAGGTTTCATGGTTAGAAACGTTTAAATAGTTGCTTATCAGTCAGATGGAGCATCCAATTTGCATATGTAGAATTTCCAGTAAAATCTACTGGTTAATTCTTTAATGATGTAAATACAGCTTTCATCAAGACTGGTAACTACTGAGCTGTAAGCATCAAGTTATTTGAAGGTCAATGAGGTTTTTGCGCGCCAATGACACAAGCGCATGTTTTCTCATGGCATCATGACGGACACCATTAGAACTTTCAAAAACCGTTCCAGTACCAGCGTGTCTTGTTAATATCGTTAATCTTTCATACTGACAAATAATTTTCCCTGCCCCTCTGAGGCAGCTCTAAATTAAGACGATGATGGTCGAAACCTCATGAATATAAGCATATACCGGCTGTAATAATGCATCGACACTACAGCATGAGCTATCAGCAGATATGTGGAGAAGGCGGGCAGACAGGACTAGACAAACTCGTCTTGCCTTATATATTGGTGCATACCGGTATCCTGCATAGTACTATGAATGGACAACCGTGACTCCTCACACCTGATTATTGCATTACCGGCATCCCTTCATGGCCGGCCGTCGTAACATTAATCCTTCCCACAGTTCCTAATCATGCATACAGATGATGCATGCTCTCCAAGCTTAAGCCCCGACAGGTGAAAGAAAAACGGATAAAAGTTTATGATTGCTACGCTTTTATTAATTTTCAACCATCTTTTGCAATATTGATGAGCTCTTCTCTTCTTCCATTCCCATGGTTTATGGTGCGGTATGCAACAATTGTGCTTTTCCAACATGCAGTTGATGCAGTGCCTCATTCCACCATGTGCACACTTGTGGCACTTCTCCGGCCGATATTTGTGACAGTCTCCGCCGCCGCCGTTCCTCAGTGGTGCTCGCGGTCACCGCACTCGCCAAAGCGACCATCGCCAGGAGAAGAGGGATTGTCAATCTGCGGGAAAGAGACACAATGGTTAAGTCGATGCCAAATTATGATAAGCTCACTGAATGCGACTGCCGGCCAATCAAATGTGTCTTTCAAGCCAACAACCGCAATTACTTTTGACGCGTGATAGAATGCTGTTATCAACAAATGCCCGCGTTCTCCTGATGCCCGTCAAAATTGCCTTTCTTTTTCTTTTAACGCGATCAAGCCCACCGTGCGTGTTATGTACAATGAACCGAATTAAAAACGTATCTTTGTTGCACGTTCTTGACTCTATTCTTTTTCTCTGAAAAACAATATGGTTGGCTTTAAAAAATGTCTCGTATGAACCATATGCATCCTGCCGGGATTCAAAATATCTAACTCAAACTGTGAATATCAGCAACTTTCGCAGAAAAAGACTGGTCTTCAGCATGCTTTTTCCCTGAAGGATAAATAAACAAACGTGTTGCCAAGTACTCTTTTGCAATCGCATAATGCACCAAGAGTTCCATTTCTGCGAGGACTCTATCTGTTTATTTGTGTCAGCTCTGACACTCTTAGTTAATCAATTATCAAGGAGACAAGTCTGCAGGGGACTACAAAGGGCTCAGTATGTCGGCAGCAGATCAAAACATTGATTGACCAAATTCTTGGTGGGGTTTAATCGAATGTTGCTTTTCAGGAGACTGCAGCACATGGCAACTTTGGGTGGGTGGGGGGGGGGGGTAAACCGACAACTAGTTCCGCAGGTATGAGGTCTGCCTCCCCTTAAAATGGCCTTTATGTTAAGCAGAGCAAGTCACGTCATAAGTGTTATTTACGATTGCGTTCTGTGGGAGCAAAATGACTTGTCCATGGGGTAGCCAGTTCGCACAAATGGATTGCGGGTGTATGGGGTTTTACTCACATTTTACTGCATTAATGATAGGGAGTGGTACGCATATAAGTTAGCTAACTTGACTTTCGACAAACACCCGCTCGAAGTACTATCATTAGGCCGCACATTGTTTTTTCCTTCAGAAAGACAGATACATAGCAGAAGTTAAGGTTGCCATAAAGGGCACACTATCGGCCGCTTGTCAGCCACTCCATACAACCCACCACACACAGGGCCGGCCGCACAGGCCCGTCAGTTTGCAGCCTTCAAATCCACGGCTCTTTGTTCGTCGTAAGAGCTTCAAGCACATCAGATTGTTTATTCTAAAGAAAATGTGCTGAGCCGTCTACCTAACTATTCTCCCCATTGTCTGTCCTCCACATACATTTGAACAGAAGTAAATTACTATGAAGTATATCGCACTGCCTGCCATGGTTAGTAGGAAGGCATCTGTGTCAGGTTATGTAATGGACTTCGGAAACACTGGTTGGCAAACTGGAAAATATAGTTGCCAAGTCCCCGCCTAAATGGCCATTAGAGTCAGTGAAATGCATCATTTCTGGTAAAGGTCGGATCCCGGGGCCCAAAATACTACAGGCCTTTAAATAATTTATATGGTAGAGGGGTAAAGTTACAAGCAACTTAGTCCAGGGGATAGGGGAGGGGATTGGGGTAGTAACAAGCGGCCAATTAGGCGGCAGTTAGGGAGAGAGGGGGAGGGGGAGAGGAGGCTCGGAAAAATGTCAGTAGCATGGTGACCGTTGGCCACGATGAGCTTGGGGCTAGCAGCAGGTTCTTTTGCACACACAAATAGTTAATAAAATAATTGTTTTGACCTCCCAGTTAAATCCGGCTCCTGGACCAAGATAATTGTCGAGCAGACAACCTTATTTTCAGTGCCTGACGTGATGATGGGGGAAAATTAAAGGGCAGTACTGGATAAACCCTGTTAATCCTTGTTTTCCTGAGCGCTGGATCAGCTTTCACTGCACGGTCACAATTAGCAACCTAACTGTCTAAGGTTTACGAATAATTATCTTACTATTGTCTGATTTGATTCTTTTCGAGATGAATATGGTGGTGAAAGTTATGCGCAAGTTGAACAAGCGGGAAAAATCGCGAGTCAGTTTGGGGGTTCCTGCCATTACAAAAATTAGGTTCCAATCTATGTACAGTAAGTGGCAAGCCCGCTGAAATTCTACATGCGCATACAGGTCACCTAGATCATTGCATAACCTACATATACACTGAGCATGTTATGCTCAGATGAATCATTTCATCGGCATGCTGCATGTCAGCAACTTGGCAGCAAATATTGTAAATGATGTCAATTGGTTATCGAGCTGATCTATTGACCCAGTTCTTGCAAACTTTTGCAGAAAGTATCTAAAGCAAAACTCATTTGAACTCTGCAAGTAGGGTAGGTTCGTTTATAGCACTTCCATTTAAGGTTGAGCAAGTCGTCCTCTCCGAAATTCCCCTTACGCTTAAACACTTATTGCGAAGTTTCCTTGTTAGAAACGTTAAACAGGTATGCTTCAGTTAGGTGGCGCCTCAAGGTTGCGTATGTCGCAGGTCCAGTAACATTTATTGGTTCTTTGATTATATTCACACACCTTACATTGTGACTGGAAACTGTTTAGATCAAATTAGTTTCTAGGACTATGAGTTTTTCCGCGTCAATGGAGCAAGCGCATGTCACCAATTTTCGACTGAAATGACCCTATTAGGACTGACGGAATGAAGCCTGCATACCCTTATATGTGTATTGGGAATGAAAGCGAAAGCAGCGGCCGAATTGATATAAATAACCTGATCAACTAATGCACCAAGAGTCCGGACAAGAATCGTCATAGTCGAATTAGGAAGACTGAGTGAAGCCAACCTAAGCGTCAATTTGACCGAAGATTCTCCACGTCCCACTGCGTATTTTCGAAAACAGTTCGGCGGATACTCAATAACACCGGCGGTATTAATAAACCGAAACTTCAACATGAACTATAAGTGGCTATACGGAGAAGGCACCGAACGAAGACCTAATGCAGACTAGCCAGAACAGCTCTCTTATTTGTATTACAGTGACGTACCGCACAGGGCTGGAATAGTGCCATGAATGAACCATTGCAGCTTGATCCTCACTTATGACCAGAAAGCGGTACCAGCGTTGTCGTCGGGTGTTATTTCTCACCCTTATTCACATGGTCTCGACCGCCGGGAATCCGTGTAAGGGATAAAGAACTCTAACGTTTAGGTTTTCATTTATTTCACTTGAACCACTATAAATTGCAGCATTGCCAGAGTTTCCTAAAGATCGGTCGTTAGTACATAAATAAACTCCACCTAGACTGCATGCTCCCTACTCCAAATCCTCGACAGTCCGTTTACACATTGAAAAACAGATAAAAGTTTCTGACTTTTTCGACCTTATTAATTCCTCCCCCACCTTTTGCAATAATAATGAGCTCTCATCTTCTTCCATTCCCAAGATATATGGTGCGATATGCAACAATTGTGCCTTTACAACATGCACTTTATACAGCGCCTCATTCCACTGCGTGTACACTTGTGGCAATTCTCCGGCCCATATTTTTGACAGTGTCCGCCACCGCCGCCATAAGCGAGGGCTGCTACTAGCGACGTCTTGCCTAGGTTCCTCAGTGGTGCTCGCAGTCCCCGCGCTCGCTAGGAGAAAAAGAACCCAATGCTTAAATTAACGATGCCCTGTCGTCCCTGTCTCACGCTGTGCTGAGAACCGTGAGGACGCAAGTAGTCATCGTCGCGTGACGGTGTGCGTGGCCTGGGGATGCTTGCTGTCTCGTCGTCGTTCAGCGGCGTGGTATTAAGCCCGTGGACGGATGTTGAGTTGATCTTTGGCCACGGGTGCTTTAGTGCCTGTACAAATGTGATGACTCGCTCCAGATAGGCAAACATACGCCTACAAAGTCGGAGGACTCAGAGTATTTGAAATCAACGCTCGTGAATTGTTGCTACCAATATCTTAAGTCCAAATCTAAGAAAAAAGCATCTGAAGAAACTCGAAGATTTGCGCCAACATAGTACAATATTCATCACTTAACCTGAAAAATGTTGTGGTCTCGTTCTAAGATTGAATCGCTCCTGGTTTATGATAATAGTTTCAAAAGGGAAGGACATGATACGGACTAAATCGAGAGTGTAGAAGCGCAATTCACAAATTGTTTTCAGAAACTGAAAGGCCAAGGTTTCCTTGATGAACTAGAGTAAGAAGCGCTTATGCCCACAGGTACAGTCGGCCCAGGACTCTCTAAAATTCACAAACCGGACGTTCCAATACGGCCAATAATTAATATATGCAATTCACCATATCATGCAACTACAAAATAACTGGTAGAAAAGATGAAACTGATTCGGCACCAAATAGCACCGCAGAGTCTACGCGATGCTTGAATTCGTCGAGTTCGTAAAAAGCACAAATCTCTGCAGGAAAACAATGTTGTCGTTGAATGTCGTGTCTCTGTTCACTCACACTCCCCTCACCTTAACCGTAGAGTTTTAGTGTTACGATATTGCAAAACAGGATGCTGCAATCGGTATGCCGGTCGGAAACCTAAAGGAACCGCTCTTCCGCTGCAAAGTAAACGTGCGATGCAGGTTTCATAGCCAATTTAATCACCAAATCGATGGCGTAGCGATGGGATCACCCCTTGGATTTCTATTAGCTGATGTCATCGTGGGAAAAATGGAGAGCATCCAATGCTCCCCTATTATAAGCAACCTTTCTTCCTATGCTCCATATGTGGACGACATTTTCGTGAAAGCAGATGGAAGGTTTAAGTTGGATATTATCCTATATAAAGTGAATCATGTCCACCCAGAGCTAACCTTTACTTTATAAAAAGGGACTGACAATGCCTCCCCTTTCTGGACGTCCTCCTTAGTAGAAATGCTGATGGGACAATAAGAAGAAATGTATTTTGCAAGAAAACATAGAGAGGGTGATAAACATGTTTATACATTTTTGTACCACTAAGTCAGCAACGAAGTCGATTCTGCTAAAAGATAATGGCTTAGGCGAAACGTTGTTGATACATTTATGGAGGAACGTCCACCGAAATAAGAATTGCTGACAGCTGACAAGAAAGCCCAATATCTACTGAAATGTTCACTCACTAGTTTGACAGTGGTCATCGGGTAGTCGTAAATAAAGCTTTTCAAGTCCACTATTAAGTGCCGCCGAATAATTCCAAGTTCCTGCGACAGTAGAGGCAATCGCCAGACGGCTTACCAACCCTATTTGATGCACGCAGAAGCCGTTTTTATCACAGACGATGAAGTAAGTTCAACCCTAACGACAGCGATCTTCAGACCATGGTTCCTTAGGAGAGAAAAAGTCGGTGGAGACCAGAATATTAGGAATACTTTATTATGTATACAGAGGAACGGAGAATAAGCAGAAATAAGTTTAACTTCGGAGCGCACGACCAGCTAGGAGGCTAGCTGGGTCCTATGTAAGGGTTAGCAGCAGGCATGCCAGCGGCAGCGAGAATTATCATTGTCTGGTCAGCCTTGAGGGCTACTGATGGACAGAGTGCATTGACCTAGGCGTGCATGCATATTATTCGCCGCTGGACGAGACTAGCTTTGCAGCATCTATGTCTGGCTTTCCAAGAGGTTGCCTTAAGTGCAGGCGCATGTTTGCCCATCTGGAGCGAGTCATCACATTTGCACAGGCACTAAAGCACCCGTGGCCAAAGATCAACTCAACATCCGTCCACGGGCTTAATACCACGCCGCTGAACGACGACGAGACAGCAAGCATCCCCAGGCCACGCACACCGTCACGCGACGATGACTACTTGCGTCCTCACGGTTCTCAGCACAGCGTGAGACAGGGACGACAGGGCATCGTTAATTTAAGCATTGGGTTCTTTTTCTCCTAGCGAGCGCGGGGACTGCGAGCACCACTGAGGAACCTAGGCAAGACGTCGCTAGTAGCAGCCCTCGCTTATGGCGGCGGTGGCGGACACTGTCAAAAATATGGGCCGGAGAATTGCCACAAGTGTACACGCAGTGGAATGAGGCGCTGTATAAAGTGCATGTTGTAAAGGCACAATTGTTGCATATCGCACCATATATCTTGGGAATGGAAGAAGATGAGAGCTCATTATTATTGCAAAAGGTGGGGGAGGAATTAATAAGGTCGAAAAAGTCAGAAACTTTTATCTGTTTTTCAATGTGTAAACGGACTGTCGAGGATTTGGAGTAGGGAGCATGCAGTCTAGGTGGAGTTTATTTATGTACTAACGACCGATCTTTAGGAAACTCTGGCAATGCTGCAATTTATAGTGGTTCAAGTGAAATAAATGAAAACCTAAACGTTAGAGTTCTTTATCCCTTACACGGATTCCCGGCGGTCGAGACCATGTGAATAAGGGTGAGAAATAACACCCGACGACAACGCTGGTACCGCTTTCTGGTCATAAGTGAGGATCAAGCTGCAATGGTTCATTCATGGCACTATTCCAGCCCTGTGCGGTACGTCACTGTAATACAAATAAGAGAGCTGTTCTGGCTAGTCTGCATTAGGTCTTCGTTCGGTGCCTTCTCCGTATAGCCACTTATAGTTCATGTTGAAGTTTCGGTTTATTAATACCGCCGGTGTTATTGAGTATCCGCCGAACTGTTTTCGAAAATACGCAGTGGGACGTGGAGAATCTTCGGTCAAATTGACGCTTAGGTTGGCTTCACTCAGTCTTCCTAATTCGACTATGACGATTCTTGTCCGGACTCTTGGTGCATTAGTTGATCAGGTTATTTATATCAATTCGGCCGCTGCTTTCGCTTTTATTCCCAATACACATATAAGGGTATGCAGGCTTCATTCCGTCAGTCCTAATAGGGTCATTTCAGTCGAAAATTGGTGACATGCGCTTGCTCCATTGACGCGGAAAAACTCATAGTCCTAGAAACTAATTTGATCTAAACAGTTTCCAGTCACAATGTAAGGTGTGTGAATATAATCAAAGAACCAATAAATGTTACTGGACCTGCGACATACGCAACCTTGAGGCGCCACCTAACTGAAGCATACCTGTTTAACGTTTCTAACAAGGAAACTTCGCAATAAGTGTTTAAGCGTAAGGGGAATTTCGGAGAGGACGACTTGCTCAACCTTAAATGGAAGTGCTATAAACGAACCTACCCTACTTGCAGAGTTCAAATGAGTTTTGCTTTAGATACTTTCTGCAAAAGTTTGCAAGAACTGGGTCAATAGATCAGTTCGATAACCAATTGACATCATTTACAATATTTGCTGCCAAGTTGCTGACATGCAGCATGCCGATGAAATGATTCATCTGAGCATAACATGCTCATTGTATATGTAGGTTATGAAATGATCTAGGTGACCTGTATGCGCATGTAGAATTTCAGCGGGCTTGCCACTTACTGTACATAGATTGGTACCTAATTTTTGTAATGGCAGGAACCCCCAAACTGACTCGCGATTTTTCCCGCTTGTTCAACTTGCGCATAACTTTCACCACCATATTCATCTCGAAAAGAATCAAATCAGACAATAGTAAGATAATTATTCGTAAACGTTAGACAGTTAGGATGCTAATTGTCACCGTGCAGTGAAAGCTGATCCAGCGCTCAGGAAAACAAGGATTAACAGGGTTTATCCAGTACTGCCCTTTAATTTTCCCCCATCATCACGTCAGGCACTGAAAATAAGGTTGTCTGCTCGACAATTATCTTGGTCCAGGAGCCGGATTTAACTGGGAGGTCAAAACAATTATCTTATTAACTATTTGTGTGCGCAAAAGAACCTGCTGCTAGCCCCAAGCTCATCGTGGCCAACGGTCACCATGCTACTGACATTTTTCCGAGCCTCCTCTCCCCCTCCCCCTCTCTCCCTAACTGCCGCTTAATTGGCCGCTTGTTACTACCCCAATCCCCTCCCCTATCCCCTGGACTAAGTTGCTTGTAACTTTACCCCTCTACCATATAAATTATTTAATTGCCTGTAGTATTTTGGGCCCCGGGATCCGACGTTTACCAGAAATGATGCATTTCACTGATTCTAATGGCCATTTAGGCGGGGACTTGGCAACTATATTTTCCAGTTTGCCAACCAGTGTTTCCGAGGTCCATTACATAACCTGACACAGATGCCTTCCTACTAACCATGGCAGGCAGTGCGATATACTTCATAGTAATTTACTTCTGTTCAAATGTATGTGGATGACAGACAATGGGGAGAATAGTTAGGCAGACGGCTCAGCACATTTTCTTTAGAATAAACAATCTGATGTGCTTGAAGCTCTTACGACGAACAAAGAGCCGTGGATTTGAAGGCTGCAAACTGACGGGCCTGTGCGGCCGGCCCTGTGTGTGGTGGGTTGTATGGAGTGGCTGACAAGCGGCCGATAGTGTGCCCTTTATGGCAACCCCAGTCAGCTGGGATCACAGTCATGTGTGACGGCAGGCAAAAGGGTGGCTTCGGTCGCGCCAGCTGCCTTCGCCCGATCCAGTTTTCTTGACTCTGTCTTGACGCCGGACAAAAGTGGGTGAGGGAAGCGAGAGTCCGGCTGATGCAACACGAGTATACTATCCCTTAAAACGACCTCAAAGGCACGTCATGGTCCCTTAACTACCCGGTTGTGAATCACATTTGGACATCATGGAAAGCGATGTTACAAACCGAATACAAAGTCAAATACTGGCAATTGTATTAAGAGTCAGCAAGAGCAGTTAACTGAGTCAACTTAGTTAAGTTAATTCTACTATGACCGTATTGTTGTGCATGTAAGACATGCCACATTGAACTGCACACTGTACCCACGCACGTCTTATAATTCTGGGTAGGACTGCTGCGCAAAGGCAGAAAAAAGTTATGACTCGGAAAAAACTGTTTGTATTAACCATTCACTTCCTCGTTTAACAGAAGACAATTACTGGGCAGCTCACGGCAGTTAGGCTCCATTGGGGACGCAAATGTCTTCCTCTTAACTATGGCAGTGAATGCGATAAGCTTTGCATTAATTTATTTCCGTTCAAACGGTGTGCTAATGAACGATATGTGATATATTAACGAGTTGGTAAATGGCATTTTGAGTTCATTGTACGCCGCCGTATTTTCACCGTTCGGATTTCAGTAGCTGACCTTCTAATCCACCCTAGATAACTTTAATCTGCCATGCTTGAGAGATTAGAGGCCTGTTTCAGAAACACAGCACCCAATAATTTCAGATTTGCATGTTTCCAATCCAGTCGCCTAAGTAAAACCACCGGTTAGCATACAGGGTCATGGGGAATTACCTCGACTCCTCGGAGCAGTTCGCTAATCGCTCAAGCGTGGCAGGTTAAATATGTCTGGGGGGAGGTTGTATCCGAACAGGGGGGAAGCTTGGAAAGGGGAAAAAGCGTGGAATGATGCTAGAAGTTATGTAACCGTAGGCCGTGCCAAGCTCGGAGCTTGTAGGAGGTTCTTTTGCGCGTACAAAGCCGGCTTCCTCAAGCGGATCGTGGTTGCTTCTGCTATTGTTAGCAAACGCTGACCAACGGACTTCGGGCGGTTTTGTGAGAACTTATAAATTAAGTTGAAGGCTTCGTTGGGGTCCACACGATATCTAGAGTGAACCATGCGGGCATATATATTATAAAGTATCGGCTAAAAATCGTGCAACGAAATTTGACTTTGTAGTTTAGCATATATTTTTTCCCATTATTTTGATTCATTGAATGGATTTAGTCATAGGAAAGCCTTTTAGTTAGGAAATTCGCCATTTTAGTGAGGTTTATTAAGATAACTGGGCATTAATTTTGGGGAAATTGGGAATAGTCTCATATCTAAGGAATTCATTATGTTACTAAATATGAAACTTTACATACAAGACGTTTTATTAATGTGCAGTATGCTACGGATTATCTCCAAAATAAGATCAAAAAATGTAAACCATATCCCCTCCAGAAATAGATTTTGTCCGAAGTTGGTCAGATGCAAGTGAAGTCAAGTTGAAGGGATTGCATTTATTTTCAGAAACAGGTAACAAATTATGCTTAGCTAATCTGTGAAGTGTTTTGCACAAAATGCGGTAACAAAAAGGTTTCGATCGCATTTTGTTTTATCGCGTCGCCTACATGGCGGATAAGCAAAGTATCCGCGTATATTACCAAGAAGGTCATGTAAAAGAGACCTTATTGAATATGAGCCATGTAGAAATATACTATTTGTAAACTATACGTTCCGCTTTTGCTTTATTTAGAAATGGAACAGACAGGAGAATAATAATTATTTCAAGAAATGTGGTCACTCGTTTTTGCACTTGCAAGCTTATACCAGATCCTGGAAGTAATTCACCATGGCAGAAAATAATCCATTATAAATAGAAAAGTAAGTTCTTTCATCTGCAGTCAAACGGAATCGTTTTTCTTTAGGTAACTTAAAAAACATTCTTCACAAGTCTCCTATTTACTTTTTACATAACCTAGGAAAAAGGTAACAAACACAGAAATTTGTCAGCTAACTATCCAATTAAAAAACTTTTAAAAGAGATAACCTATTAGAGTACGTTTTCTTAATCAATCAGAATTATCTTGCCGATGTTCTTTATGTTAGGAAATCTGGTTTGACGTTTTGAGGCATTTCTAAATATAATCTACATGGTCATCTGCCACTGGCAGTCGATACACTTGATAAGCTCTGTTTATTTGGATTGACGACTTTCGGCCCTGGTAACTGCGACGCCATTGCAAAGTTCTTTTGAGCGCACAGAAGCGGTCTGTGTAGCCAGGTGGCAGCCACTTCTCCTGTAGCCACGAGAGGCTGTCCGAAGCATTTAACTAGCCCGGAGGCACCTTGTAGATCACTGGAAAAGCCTCCTTAGCGCTCAAAATAACCGCGCAAGGCTTATCCAAGCACACACGCAGCTCACCATCTGCCTCGGCTGCCATTCTTTTAGACGCTGGCATTTTAACCACAATTCCCTGCCCCACTGTCCATGACAACCACAATGTTTTTCCACCAAGCCGCATAATTTATTCCGTTAATTACCAGTAAGTGCCAGTACTGCAGGCATTTATGGGGAAGTCGGCTCAATGCATGAGAACTAAGTGTGTCGCAAGTTATAGCGTCGACCACAGAAGGCTTCCCCAAATCAAGGCAGGCAAGACAGAGTTGATGGGACAACTTCTTTACTGTAGCCAGGAGGAAATGTATAAACTGAATCGGGAGCCAGCTGCTTGCTGTGTCCGTTCACGAGGCCTCAGTGATGAAGTGTGTTTCTGCCAACGCTGACAACAAATGCGTCGCATATCAGTAATCAGCAGTACGCAAAATCGATTAACTCGTTGAGTGACTTGACTGCCAATTCACACTTAGTAGATCAATCATCACAAGTGGCGAGGCGAGTCCAGTGTGGACCAGTAATCAGCGATGCACCAAAAATCGATTCACTGCCCACGTTGACAGAGCAGACAGCGCTAGGGGGGGGGGACAGACTCCTACAAGTGTAATGTCTGTTCCTTAACGTTGGGTGTTTGGCAGTCCTACGAATATAATCTATGAGCAGTACCCTGGTGTCTGTGAAATTACCAAATGCTGGTTCACTTTGCGAATGTCAGGTCGTGGGTGACAAAGGAAGAAGAGACGCAAACTTGCTCAGCAATTTCACCTGAATCCGTCTACGACTATTCCGGCTCGTAACTGGATGCTTAAAGAAAAAGTCATGTCAAATAACAAATTTTCCCTTAACACACTACGTGCTAAACAAGGTATCTCCGACGGTTTATGTAGGCGATTTGCGAAAGAAACACCGTTTTTAGCATTTCTTGTGCTCTAGCACAATATGGCGACCATAAGCTATTACACTTGGCACGGGTGATGTTTTTTGGACTCGTTCGTTGTTTGTGTCGGCAAACCAATCGATTCAATCGAGGCAGCCAAGCGCAAAAGGGAAGGCTGACAGTGAACTCATATACCTTCAGGAGGTGACAGGAACCCGACAGCAACAACATATTCAGCAGTAGCGTGTTGATTTTAATTACAGGTGGGAATTTCATTTAACTACTGCCAAGACATGGCCTGGATATTTAATTTGGGTAAGTATTTGGTTTACCTTTGCCAAAAGGATGGATTCTGAAAATAAGGGAGATATATGACGGAAAGAAGTAGTTAAAACAGCTGTGAGGTCTTGGTTAAACTCATTATGGAGTTCGTTAAGGACCGAAGACATAAGCAATCTGAGACGCGAATTTGACTGAAAACAAGCCAGTATACTCTTGATTCCCAAATCCGTATGGTAAAGTGGAACGTTCGACCTGTGATATGAGATAATATGCTTTCACTTTAAACACTTATTCGAAATTTCCACTTGGTTTCTATTGTCCTCCCACCTGAGGAATGCTGTGAAAAAATGCCATAATAATAGAGTGAGTTATTCAGTCTGAAGTCCATTTAGTGACATCGGTTCCGCCCAATTACAATATTCATAGCGTCAAACGATGCGATGTCCTTCACGTATGTAAATCTTTTTTTCAAATTATTAACTGACTTATTAACCAAAAAGAAGTCAGTAATAAGACTTATATGATAAAAGGTCTAATGTAAAAAGCTGTGGAATAATCAACGTTTACCTGAAGGAAAAATATTTTAAAATACAGCAACAAATGTGAATATTTTGCATCTATTTTTAGATTTGACGCCTAAAACAGTTACATTGGTTGCATCTAGATTAAATGGTCAACTTTTAAATTTACATTTCCTGGTTTAGCAATATAATTGGTGGCTGTCATAACTTTTACATCTGTGACACTCGAACCACTTCACCAGTTTGATAAAAATATGCAAGATATTCTAAGTTTTGGTTCGTTATGTTAAAAAAGTAAAAACTTTGAAGAAGTATTTAAAGGACTTGGTGAAACCACATGTAATGCACTGACACAAATAGCTATGCGATGAAAGTACTCTTAGTATACACATAATTGTATGCTGCAATTTAATGTGAGGAATAAACTTATATTTACTAGTCACAATTACAGCGATTTCGAAGTCTGACGTTACTATAGAAAATTTATCTTCCCAAGCAAACTTACAATTTTATGACTCAAGGTTGTGCATTGAAACTTTCCATGTGGCTAGAAATCCTTCGTCAATGTCGTCATATTCAATGTGATAATCAACGCAGTGCCTATTGCATCCGCATGTTATTACAGTGTTTTTTGAAATTTCCGGAAATGACAAAAGAATGGGAGCTTTCGAAAATACAACTTGTCCTGTGCGCCAAGTAATTATTCAGTCAGTGCTAGGGTCTAGTTATCGGTATGCAGTAGGGATATGACCCGGAACGTAATGACCCTGCTAACAAGTTTTTAATAGGCAACTACATTGCAAGGAATTGATGCTTCTCGGGTTTTGCTAAATAATCTGCTGTCAAAAGAATTTGTTGTTAATTGACGGAAGTTTAGAATTCAGGGCCTATTACAGTTTATTTTTTATAATGTGTAGAGGCTTTAAGGACGAGCTGTGCTAACAATGTAACAGGTTTTGACACATTACTTTATGTTTTTCAGTAGGATGTATTTAATATATTTTGCCTTTCTCTGGCACTTTGCACAACATTATTGACAGTAACAATGAAATAGAACAAAAAAGACTGTGCATTCTTTTCTGCGTAGACTTTTTTCGCTTAAACGAGCGAGAGCACTTCACATTAAGTAATCTACGTATGCATACCTCTCATTGCTGCAAAAACTTTGAATAGCTTGTTTCTGTGGTACCCTTCGGCGTTTTTTCTGAACGTAAAGGACGTGTGCTTTCCTGAATATTTGCCATATCTTCGTTAATTCTACTAAACGAAGAGTTTAAAAAGGCCATCCCAGATGGTCTTTAAAATAACTTGAACTGACATGAGGAGCCGCAACCTTGACATAAATATTTTATGGCAGAGGCTGCGAGGCGCTCGATGCTGAATGTACCGTGACAGTCCAATGCTCTTCGTTTTTGCATCAATAGACTTATAAAACAGGAGCTTGTTTAGTTCAGATGCTTCGGGTGCGATGTGGACTCCACAATGATCTACATCCTATGTGGGGCATTTCTTTTTCGAAATAATAAATACCTAAGAACATAGGTAGACTTAACAGTTTTTTTTAAATTTTATTTGAAGTCGAGCTGTGTAGGAAAACAGTGCGGTCGATTAGAGCGCCATGCGTTACTGTATTTACGGCTGATTCGGAGTCATTTTAAGTTTTTATACACTGTTCACACTAAATTTATTAATATTCCTAAATATAAAGCGAACTTTTTTTGCCCAATTCATGTTTAAAAATATAATTTTTGCTGGCCTGCACATAATGGGCACGCACAGGAAGCTTTGCATGTGAACTGTAACACACTTTCATGGACAATTATGATAGTGATTGCGTCCCTAGGAAAAATGCTAAAATATTATCGGAACTGTGAAATATCAAGTAATCATATAAAATTACCCACGAAAAACAAAGTTTTCCTCTTGCAGCCTACGTAATCTATTGTCACTAAAAAAAGTATTTTTATCATTCTCTATGCTTGCACAAAATTGGGTTGTCAAACGTTTCCTAAATCCAAGAAATGTTCGCTTTATTCCCATGTTTGAATGTTTGGATTCGTTTGTTTCTGGTGCAGAACGCGTCTATATGGTACGCTTTCGTCTGAGAGCGAAAGGAACTGGTCAACATAAGTGACGTGAACGACATTATTTTGAATTAGGTAACGGAAAATAAAAGTGTGACGCTTGTTTTACCGATTAACTTTTTGCTCGTGGGCTGACTCAATTTTCTTTACTGTCTGGTGACCGATAAAGTAAATCTTCCTCATTAATATCATCAGTGTCACCCGCCTTCACATGGTTATTCTTCTAATACCTGTGATTTTACCTCCACCTGCTCCTGTGACTTCTTCTACATGGTGCCCTTATCTCCTTCATATTTTCATTATCTTCACCCTACGCCTGGTATTTCCTTATACTCCTGTTCGTTCACAGTTTATTATTTTGCCTAAATAAAGATTTTCATTAAAAACTAAACAAAGGTCCGTGTTATTCTCATCTAGCAGCAGTATCATTTTATTAGTCTTAGTCGATTCTCATTTTAAACTGATCATTTATCGCCAGAAAGGCCTGGATATCAGCTATGTTTTTACGCAAAACTGCTACGCCTTTTATGCTCGAACGCAAAATAGTCCTGTTCATATGTAATCTGATTTTTATCTAAACTTACTTCTCCTCTTCTTTATTGTCAATTTGTCACCCTACATCCAAATCATGCACCTTCATAGTCCGTAAGAAAAGGACACAGTTGTATTTGCAATTTTAAATTGTAAACATCGAAAAACGAACATACTTAGATGCAAACGCATGCAGCGCCAACAATACCCACAACTGTTTTCAGCAGGCTGTTCTTTGATCAGATCGAATTTGTCAAGTCATTTCCCAAATCTATTGAACCTGCTGGTGCAGCGAAGAACTCAATTGTGCTTGCTGGTTGTACAATGTTGCAGTGTTATACAGTGTTCTACAGTGTTACGTACTTATAATCAAAGCCAAATTTAAAAAAAAGTCGATCAAAATGATAAAAACCTCTATCGTATTATCTGATTGTCCAGCGTTGCCTACAAAATCAAATAATCATTGCAAAGTCAAATTGTAAAATCAATTCAGTTAAAAGAGATGAGAGCAAAAGATAGGAAATATTAACAGTCAGTCGATTGCCTTGGGCCATACTGTTACTGTGAATGAAAACCAATGTTAAGTCCCTTCCAAGTCACAAAATCTGTCCATCTTGCCTGCCATCTCGCATAAAATTAATGTTACCCGATCGTATTTGCAAAATTTGCAAAATGAAAAAAACGGCATTCTTTCTACCTCATAAAACATGTCCAGGGGGATATGAACTTGCATCAGAAAGAATGATTTTTCTTGTGTTCCAGTGCAGAGTAAAGGAGAAGGCATCCTTGCCGAGAGCAAAAACGGCATCACCGGAGGTTAGAAGAGTGAAATAGGCGCGAGGCTGCTCCATGCCAACGAGCTCTGTCCATTGGCCAAGCGGGCATCGAATATCTGGCGGTGAAAACATTTAGACAACATTGACATTTTTCAACCCTTTAATCCACCGGTGACCAAGATCCTTCCTCTAAAGTTTGTGGCTGCCAGCCCTGAGCGTGCAGTTCTGTGGGACTGGCTGAGCGCGCCTTCGCCTGCCAGTCTGCTCCCAGCTGGTAGAATAAAACGGAAGCGTGCACGGAAGAATCATCGTAACCGCCGAAAACGAAGACTCGATCGTTGCCGGGCAGGCCAGCAGCTGCTGCGCCGACCCTCTTCTCCCGAAGGTCGGGCAATGTGAACCATCTATTGGAGTCGTACGGGAGGGAGACAATGCAGGCGACTGAATGAACTCAGAGCGTTGCTAAAGAAATAAACAAGAAGCTTTACGAATGGTCTCACCTTTCCTGACTAACATCATACACCTCAAGGCTCCGTTCTCGGTCCTCTACTGTTCATTCTCTATGTAAATGACAGCCTTCAAGAACTGGACTGGGGTAAAATCATTTTTGCCGATGACTATACAGATGGACAGGGTTAAATAGTGTAGTCTAATTACAATTCA